>PVKB01000613.1:0-228447 GCA_004027205.1 Ctenodactylus gundi
TGTGTGTGTGATTGTGTGTACTGCTAGGTGAAGTGAACCCTATGAGGAGCATCTTCAAGCAACCATTTACTGGAAATTAAGAGGTTGTGGAATGTCCTGTGCCTTCTACTGCAACTTAAGCCCACTTTTCAAGATAACCATATTTTTTATACAAATGAAAAATAATTTTAAAAAAGCTTAAGTAGTGTTTGAGTAACCATAAGATGTAGGCTGGAAAAGCACAAGTGCAAAACTAAATGAATACACAAAATTATAAGACAAAGTACAGGAAGAAGGAATAAGTATAGAATATTAATTTTCATCATAGTATTCTCTCATTGGCCAAAAGATGACATTTCTACCTGCCAAGGGTCCAAGAATGCTATGTTTAAAACAAGTTTAACCACACTTGAAACAACTTTATTATTGAATGGGACTATCTCAGCTTTAAAATATAACCACTAATTCTTTGAAGCTCATCTCTCATTGATGGAGGCTATGTCCCCTCACTTTGAATCTACAGGCTTGAAACTGCCTCCTCCAACACAATATAATGAAAATGGTGCTGGGGTTCTCATGCATCTTCTCTCCTGAGCATGAGAACACTGGTCTCTGAACACAAGTTGCCATACTGTAAGACCCACAACTCTGAAGCGGCTGTGTTGGAGAGGCCACACAAAGGCAATCTGGTCAACTTGCCCCTACTGAGCCCTGCCTTCCCGTATCTCTGCCAAGGTCACAGACACACAACCTAGTCCAGGCTATCGATTAGATAAACACCATTAAGCCAAATCTTGCTTAATTCCTGTATTCCTTCCTGAATTCCTGTTTATAAGGAAAATGAAAAAGGTTGTCTAAGTCACTAAGCTCGAGGAAAGCTTGCTGCTTTGTAGAAACACAGTATCATACAATTTGAAAAAAACTTTATAAATGTGCTGGTGAAATACTGTTCGCCTTTGCAGAAACTGAAGCCCGTACCAGCTAAGTGATATGTCCAACATTACCAGTTAATAATAGGGTCAAAGCGTAAGTCCAAGTATTTAGGCTTTCAACTCTGTTCTTCTGAACATCCCATATAAATGTTAGCCCCTTTTTACCATTTTAATTTGTTATTGTGTGAACGTAAAAAAGCACAAAGTCCATGTTCATACCAAGTTTATCTTTTCCTTACTTTTGAACATTAAGGAATATTAAAACATAATCCCTTTCTTATGTATTTAAACATTTTTCAAGGATGAAACTGGAAATTTCTATTTGTAGAATACAGAATGAAACTTCTGATCAAAAATTTGCTTTACTAATCATGACCACAGTGATAGCCTCAAAAAGTAGATTAAATTTTATTTCACTGCCTTTTCATTTGAACTATCTTCAGATGAACATTGCTATTTTTCCCAAGTACTAACATAACTGATGTTTCAATTCATCTAGTTAAGACAATCTATGACCTCTTATTGGATCGTGTAACAGAATTATTTCTTTAGTTAGCTAAAATACAGATTCGAAGGCAAGACTGAGATTCCCATCATTAGCCACTTGTGTTAGTGGTTTACAGGAAACATTTAAGGTAATCTTTTAGCTTCACAGAAACCTGAAATTGCAGATTAATGACCTGCTCAGCAAGACACTTTCTCATTAGGTACATTAGTCTTTTGAATACCATAATCATTACACTGTTAATTGGGGGTGGGGGAAGAAGATACTTCCAAAGATAAAGAAATAAGTTCTAACTGCTGTATAAAAAGAAAAAGTGCTAGATAATGAGGTAAGAGAGCAGGATCAAATGCTTCCTATGAGGTACACTTTGATTTTCTTTTAGATGCTCCGAACACCTTGTATGTAGCCAGGCTACTCAGGTATTTGCTTCTTGTTCCATACAGGGACCTATCCCAGAGAACTCCATCATGCAGACTTCTCTGGATGTTTCCATCCTTACTGTTCTTCTCAGTTAGAGGTCCAAGGGACCCGTCCAAGACCCAAGGCCAAACACAAACTCTGACACTGCCCATCCATGAACCCACCTTATTCTCTTTATAAGGAACCTCCCCATGCATTTAGCAGGTTTGGTCCAGGTGCAATTCCCCCTCATGCTGCAGCATAAGAACTAATGAAGCTTCTTCCAGATGCCATAACTCTTCCTGTTCATAAATTCCACGTCAGGTAAAGCTTGCTAAGCCAGCCCACTAAGAGACGGTAACACCAACAGTCCCTGGCCAGCAGCCAACACTAGAAAACAATGAAGAGAGCAGCACAGAACAATGGAAAGAAATGAAAAACTGACCAGAGATTAGAGACCTTGTTAGAGGTTCCCGAAGAAGAGAGTGGAAAATGGTAATGATGGTAAAGAGCTCAAGAAACAGCCCTTGCCTGGTAGCCATCAGATATAACAAGGGTTGAGAAATGGCAAGATATGGGCATTGAAAGCAACTAGTGAGTCACAGGGGACTAGAGCATCACAGATTAGGAAAATGATCATTGTCTGACATTTTCAAGCAGAAAGAACCATTTCTGGATACACCCAAAGTATTACCAAGGTATTTGAAAACTCTAGCTTATTATCTGATGGAGAGTCTTCTGTATCAGGAAAACTGAATCCTTAAATCTTATCCTAAACACCAGAGATCCCTGAGATGCTTTAAAATAGGAATATCTTGCACTACCAATGACTTGGTCCTCAGTGAAATACATTGATTTTCAAATGTATGACAGAACACTGAGAGTCAAAAGAGTTCCACTACACTAAGGGTTCTCTGAATTAGCAAACATTTATAAGCTTGCAGAATATTCAGTGAGTTGAAGTTTAAAAGGCAAACTAATTCAAAGCATAAATATCTCAGGAGAATTGCTCAAGATGAAATTGTAATTAAAACTTTTAAAAAATATTGTGAATATTTCATGAACATGATGCAACTAGCTAGGTATATGCTCTGTGTGATACACTAATTCTTTACATAATTGTCTTTATGCTGGCATTCTTCAATGATATGGTAACTGCAATTTCAGTTCAAACTAAATTCTTATATTACAAGGCATTCCAGGTATTGGACATTATAACAGTGTGGACAATGATCTATATCAGTTTGCTATTCAAAATCTTTCAAAGCAGTTTATCATCATCTCATCTCATCTTACTAGGGCCACTTTTACACATAACGGTGATTTTTAGACAGACAAACTGAGAACCAGATAGGCTAAGAAGCCTGCTCAAACCTGAAATACAATCTTGACAAAGAGTTACAGTTTGTTTTCATAGAACGTTTGTCCTGAAAAAGGAAAGTATTATAAGTGGCAGTCTCTCTTGTGGCTAAGGCTGGCCATATAGGCCCAGATCAGGTATCCTTGAATTGGAATGACATTCAAGACTGACACAGTAGAGCCCTACATCTACTACTCAGTGGTACAACTCTCAGACTTTGAAAATGCCTGTTTCAGGGTCTTCCACATTCTTTTAGAAACTACATCACATTTTTGTTTTTGCTTCTCATTTTCACAGATGACCTTTACTATTTCATCTATAGTCTCTTTAAACATGTTATGGTTTGATCTGCACTGGCCCCCAAATGCCTCATGTAGCTGGATGTAGCAGAATACCTATGGAACTGTGTGCTGTTAACAGGTGAAGCCTGGTCAGAAGGGTGGAACACTGGGGCTTGACCCATAAAAGGCGGAACACTGAGGCTTGACCTGGAAGGAAAAGATCACTGGGACATAACCTGGAAGGACATAAGCTAGCTCCACCCTTCTTTGCTCACTTGGCTTCCTACCTACCATGCCATGAGCAGCTTTCCTCCAGGGAGACCTGTGCCATGCTGCTTATGAATGGACTGAGACCTTCTGAAACTGTTAGCTAAAATAAACTTTTCCTCCCTTAGGTAGCAGATGTTGGTATTTTATCCCAGTGATGAAAAAGTAACTAAGACAAAACACAAAAGAAAATTCAAGCAGACCATTTGGCAAAAGATTTAACTGAATAGCAGGCTAATGCAATGACAAAAGTATAGAATGACCTTCTCCTTCAGTTTCTCCATCCATCAAATGAATGCCCTGCCATCTTGACACTACTGCTGAAAAAAAGTCAAGTGAGATACAAGAGCCTGGTTAAATTGTAAAGTGCCAGAGTTACACAAAATGAAGTTACTTTCATTACATATACATGACAAGGAATGTTACAGCAGTATTTATCAAATTTTTTCCTTAAGTCACTGTCATTATCTGAATGGCTTTCTACCTAAGTATTAGTGGGATTTTCAAGTAAATGAAACACAATTACTGAAATTGAGATGACATAAATGAAGAAATAAAATTCATAAAATTCATAAATGCATTTTACCAAGTATTAATTTTGTTATTTTATGCTTACATCTAGAACTTGAAGCTATGAACTCAATTGTACTCCCCCAAAATTAATGTTATTTTTTTTGAGACAGGGTCTGACTCCGTAGTCCAGGCTGGTTCTGAGCTCACTATGTAGCCCAGACTGGCCTCAAACTCAAAGCAATTCTCCTGCCTCAGCCTCCTGAGTGCTAGGATTACAGGCATGTGCCACTATGCCCTGCCTTTGTGGTGTTGGGGAATGGAACTTGGGTAATTAGCGTTTGCTAGACAAGTGCTTTAACCACTGAGCTATTCCTGCAGCCCCCCAAATCTTGAAGCCGTAATCACCAAGTCTGACGGGTTTTGGTGGAATTTTTAGGAGGTAATTAGGTTTAGATAAGGTCATGAGGGGGAGAGTCTCATGACAAGGTTAGTGACCTTGTAAGAAGAGTCAGAAATGGATATCTGGTAAGCCAGACTATGATGGCAACCTAAACTCACACCAAACTTCCAGAACTGAGAGAACATAAACTTGCTTTTCAAGATACCCATTTTGCTATGAGATCATGCAGCTTAAAATGTTAAGACTACTGACCAAGAACGCTGCCTGCAATGTGATGTGACCTGATGCGATGTGACTTGAGGCGAATTACTTAACTATCCTGATTCTCATAAACTGCATATTATAACAGTACCTGCTTAATAGCATTGTTGTGGTTATTACTGATAAACATGTAAAACACATAAAGCATAATTATGCCTAGAACTTAGTATATGCTCTTTTTTATGTACTTTCTTAGTTTTGTAACTCTATCAGGCATAAAGCAGACACATAAATATTGGTTTGGTGCATTTTATTATGAAGTAGAATAAAACAGGGCCACGTGAAGTCATCCTCAAAGGTGAATTACCTTTGAAGTACAGCCAGACTAAAACCATCAGACCAATTACTGCTTATTTTTAAACACTCACAGGGGAAAAAATGTCTGTATTTGGAACTTTTAAGTGTTTAACAATCTATAACCATTAGGTTAATCACATGAACAAATTCCCCAAATCCAGTAGATCCTCCCCATATCCCTCTATACAGCTGGTTATCTGTAACATTCTAAAGTGCTAGCCAACTTTCTCTCTTCAAGTCTAAAATCTTCAATCCCACTGCTTTCCTTCCAATTTAGTAATGTTTATTTTAATGAATTTTCAAATATAGAAGTATTTCAAGTCCTCTACTGACCCAGGTTAAAAAAATTCTGAAGAACTCAGTAAGGATTACACTGGAAAGAGCAAGAAAACCAAAAACCACAAAATAAACTCACTCTAGACTTAGTCTTTACTCCTTGGCTTAGAAGAATGCTGCTGATGAATGATTTCTGATTGGATCTATTTATCACAGAAGGTAACTGAATGAATTCATTTTTTATTCATTCCTATTATAATATTATGAAAAGTGATCCCTAGTATAAGCCAAATAAAATCACCAGAGACATAAAATCAATTAAAGACATACTGTGTACTTACACTCAGACAGACTTAGAAATTCAGTGCTTTAAGCTAATTTCCCTCTTGGTATTTTCAAAACTTAATTCAGTAACACAAGCAATGCTTATTAGTAATATTAATGTTCCATATGCTATCTCTGTCAACTTAATAATCTTGGTTTTTTTTTCCAACTAAAATGTCAATCTAACTCCTGGAATCCTACCCAGGAGAATCTATGCTAAATTATAATTAACAGATTCATTCTATAGACAGAGTAATTAGCCATGGGCCCATTCATGAATGTCTATAATTAAGTCATTTACATGTTAAAATAATTTTATTTGAAATCATATTTGCATTATCTAGCTAATATAAACTGCAACTACCAACAAGCTCTGTACCAAGCCATTTAAGTACATTCCATTTTATCTTTACAATGAGAAAAGGAAAGGCTCTGAAAGATTCAACAACTGAAGGTTGCATAACCAGTAAGAAACAAGAGTCATATTTTTGACTCAGGCACTGTGGCATCAGAAAAACTCTCCTAATAAGCCTTTTCTACTGCTTTATACTGGACAGAGATCTGAAAAATAATTGCCAGTAAAATAATGAAAATGCAGATTAAGGCATTTGCATAAAAAAGCCACCACCATCACGAACCCAAGAAGGGAAGAGAAGGACTTTACTGAAGGGCAAAAAAAAAAAAAAAAAATCTGTTTTAATTTTTTGTTTTCGTAAGACAAACCAATGGAAAATATATTATACTCCTAGTTTTTATATTATAAATGACATATTATATTTAGAATTACATTTCAGTATTGTGACCAGAAAGATGATTCTACTGCAAATTTCGTAGGTTACAAATAATGCAAAAACTTAAAAAAATTCCAATCCCCACTTTCATGCATGTGGCTTAAATAACTCCAGTACAGCTAGGGCTGATGATCAGCATTCCACGTAACTCCTACCAACAAAGATGGTTTCAGGGAAGGGCATATAATGCCATCAGAGCCATTTGCTGGGGTTTCTAGGAAGAGAAACTCCCTAACTCTTCCTGCAGATGAAAAGATGAAGGGGATTCAACAGTTGGGAAATTACCACTGCTGACCTGTTGCCCATCACAAGCAGGAGTTGTTGGGGTCCCGTCCACACAAGCTGGGAGCAAACCTGGCTCTAGAGGAGCCTCCTCCTCTAGAAACTGGACTCAGAAATTCTATTAATTGTTCAGGCATCTGGTTTGGGCTTTGCATTCACTCTAACCAAGGATTCCTAATCAGAACAGGATGTTAAAAATGAAAGAAATAACCTTCTCTACTTCTTTTTCTCTAATTCAACTACCCAACTGATTCCACTGTAGCTCAGATTTTAAAGCAAACAGATGTTATGAAACATCAGTGAGGGAGCTCATGATGATGGCACAAAAAAATTAAAATTTCCAGTTTCAAAAGGTAGAGTTGGTCAACAATTTCAAAGAACTGTGCAGTTGACAAGGCTTACCTCACGAGATCTGTGTCATACTTATTCCAGTTTTAAAGAACCACCAAATCAGAATTTTGAATCAAGAATCCCAGAATCTGATGGAAAGCTATGGTTCAGTTCACTGGAAACTAATATAAATGTAAATAAACACTTATAGGGGATTCAAAGCTGCCTCTTCTTCTAGCCCACCTACACTAACCCACAGATTCCAAGTTAAGAATCTTATGTGGTAGGGTAATAAGACAGACAGAAATGGGGCACCCAGCATCCTCCTGGTCAGTATTTTAAAAAGATTATTCACTATCCCTGAAACTTTCATTAGTCTCCTCCAAGATGCTTGGCAGGAAAAGGGGGGAAAAAATGCTGGGTAGTAGATACTTCCTTTTAAAAAGTTGTCTGAGTTCCAAGCTATGAAGGCTTCCACTCATTTTCTACAGGCTCCAATAAAAAGGTGGCAACAATCATGAATGCAAGAATACAAACAGAATCTTCTACTCTTCTGTCATCAAGTATTATTTGATATCATTACTCTAATTCCATTCACAGTAATTTTTAAGTTATTGGGAAAGACTTATATTTGATTAAAGTATTTGTAATTTATATACAACACAGGGTAAATAACCTGTAGTATAATTTCCTTCTAAACACTTTCCATGAGAAAATCAGTTCTGATTGAAGTTATTTTCTCCATATGCCACAGTTCCAAAGGTAATTTGCTATAAATGAGAAGATAATCTGTACTAAGTCTGAATCTATTCTAGTAATTAAAAGATGTACTTATAAAAATATGGTAACAGTGAATTCAATCATTGCTCTACATATTAGGAAAATAATGTATAAAAAATTAAATGCCTACTCTAGGATGTCACAGATGGACAAAACTATGCAATGGTGCTTTTGCAAGTCCAGAATGCAAAGCCAATGTGATCCCTACATACAATAAATTTAGACTCCCAAAAGCTATGCAACTATAATCTTAATTATTATTAACCAAATAATATTTCATTAGCTTGTGGACAGAGTAACAAAGTAACATGGTATAGAAGTTGCAAAATGTATGGTTTTCTATAGTCTTAAAATTTTAATATAGTTAATTTTCCAAATTCAAAGGTTCTGCATCTACAATTTCAATCTCAGAGCAAAAAAAAAAATTGAAAAAAAAATAATGGACTTGTACTTAATATACACAAACTTTTTCTTGTCATTACTCCTTAAGCAATGTAACTATTAACACAGCAGACTGTATTATTATGATCTAGAGATAAAGTATAAGGAGGAATTGTATACATTATAAGCAAATACTACATGATTTGAAAGAAGGGAACTGAACATCTGTGGATTTGGTTATCTGAGGGAGTCCCAGAGCCAATCCCCCATACATACAAGGGACAAATACATACTTCCTACATTAGCTGCAGATTCAAAGTCAGCAGTCATAGTCATAATCATCTTTTTTAAAGGTATGTGAAAAGCTGTAACCTTTTTTTTTAAAAATAGCCATTTTTGCAAACTTGTTTATCAACTTATTGTAACTTAAGGAAAAAAACCCTCAGGGACTGGGCACATAGTTCGGTGATTACAGAACTCTCACCTAAGAAGCTAAAGCTCCAGGTTCCATCCCCCAGAACCACTTTACAGCTGAGTCGTTCATGCCTAGAACTGCAGCACTTGGGGAGGCTGAGGGAGGAGGACTGCTATGATTTCGTGGTCAGCCTGGGCTACCATAGTCAGTTCAAGACCAGCCTGGAATACACAGTGAGACCCAGTCTCAAAAAACAAAAACATATAAACAAACAAAACCTTAAGGCATCTTTCCCAATTAATTTTGAACTTATGTGACAGTTCAAAGAATTTATACAACAAAATGGTATCTACAGAATTTTTTAAATAAATTCTTATTTTTTAATAATTTATAAAACTTAGATGTTTTTCAAGCTCTGACAGGGCCAACATGTTGCCTGTGCACTCATCCACATGCAGCTCATCTCCCTCTCCTAAGGGAGACAAGGAACCCACCTCAGATTCCCTTTCCCTTCCAGACACATTTCACCTGGCCCAGGAGGGTACAGCCTGGGGCACTGGACACTGCCTGGAAGAAACGAGGCTTATCCTACAGGTGGGTAAAGTACCTGGGAACCATCCCAGCACAGAGCCAGCAGGAGAGCCACCAGGGAGAACAAAGTCATTAAGACACAGAGAGAAAGACACAAACATTCTGGCTGAGCAATGCCACCAGCATAAGGGAAGGAAGGGAAAAGGAAGGGTGGTTCTCAACTGTTTAGATCACCAGTACCTTTTCAAATACTGGAATTTTTGACTAGAGGTCTTTTCTTTCCATGAATATATATTTGTGATACATATTAAATACATATGGCTTGGGGAATTTATATATATCACACTTTGATTTTCACTTCTCCTCCCTTTCCCCATTTCCCAGATCCCCTTCCATCCCTGCAAAGTCTACCTCCCTATCTCCTTTTTGTTTGTTCATTGTTCGCTTTTTGAGACAGGGTCTCACTCTACAGCACAGGCTGGTCCTGAACTCCCTAGCTCAGGCCAGCCACAAGCACCGGACATTCCTCCTTCCCACCTCAGACTCTGGGGTGCTGGATTACAAGCATGCGCGACCACACCCAGTTTCTGTAGTACTGGGGAACTGACCCCAGGGCCTTGTGCTTGCTAGAAGCGCTTTAATCACTTTAATCCGCTGAGCTCCGCCCCAAGCCCCTACTTCCCCATGGCCTTACTTCTCTTTCATTTTACTCTTCATGTCATGTCTATTTTGAGCTCCTCATATAAGTGAAATCATGTAGCATTCAACTTTTTGTGTCTGATTTGGTGCAACCACTTTCCTACAAATGAAGCTGTGTTTGCACATAACGAAGAAAACTGCTAGTATTAAAGGTCCCCGCACCACCAAGCCAACACCACTTGGTAAATCTACTTGAAAAAGTCACACTGCTAGAGTAGGTCACTGTAGCACTGGGAGAGCTACTTCTGAATAGAATGTACTGCCAGGCCTAGATCTCCACTATGCCTAGAGGTAGTTTTCCCACATTCCAGTAAACACTGGATCTTAAGTGTCAAGCTATAGTTAAGCCTCCCATCTCAATTTGCAGGAAACCAAATCCCACTCTTACTCACTGCCCCACTTATGAGCCAGCACTATGACTAAGGAAGTATAGTGAAAATAAATATGACACACTGATCACAACTTAGGGCTCAAGACTTAAAGTACCACTAGCACCAAAGCTACAGGAGAAAAGAGGTACAGCTCATGTTATTAAATCTACAGATGGACAGATTCTTTTCAGGGATGTGAGGGAGATCTGAGAGGGGAAGGAGGTGGGGAGGGAAGGGGAAACTTCAAGTCACAAACATATACAAATAAAAGGGGAGGGGAGAGAGGAATATACAGGTACACATAGGAGGGCCACAGTCAGACTCTGCCACGGCAAGGGGCCAGAAGCATGGCACTGGAAGATGACTACTACCAGACAAGAGAGTAATTAGAACACACTACCAACAGCAAGTTAAAATGTGGAGAACTAAAGAGACTGAGGTGGTCCTTGATTTCTGAGAAAGATTTGGACAGGTGGTGGGGGCAGGGAACAGATAAAGCAAATTATCAGAATTGAAACACTACATGAAGACAGGACTAAGTAGATACTGAATTCTTTCATCTTCCCTGCCTGTTCTTGGAAGCGGTTCCAGAGTCTGGGACGGGGTGCGGAGCAAGAAAGATGGGGGAGCAAGGGCCCAAGGCTGGGACCGGGTGGGGCTGTCCACGAGGCTACATCCATTCAGAGTCTAAACCTGCGTTAACCCAGGCTGTGTGGATGACTAATGTGGAAAGCAGACTCAGAAAGCATGAGTCATCCTTAAGGGAAACCAGCCTCCGCGTCAGTAACTTCTCAGGGAACCGGGAACGCATGTGTCTGGACAAATATTTTAGAATCTAGTATCCAGGGCCAACACTGAATTGCTCCTTCATTCTGCATAAGCTGTTCTTATTTTTCTGTTCTCAGAGCTCTTTAGTGACCAAGTGAATCTAATAATATCTGTTTAAAATATTTTTATCAAATAAAATAAAAAGCAACAATATGAAAAGACCTGACCTTTTGGAAAAATAAATGATTACACTTGGTGTCCTTCTGTTCAAGGAAAAGGTCCACAAGCAGTTCTCTCTTGACAATGTCATACTCCCCAGTGGATGAGCCAAAGCAATGATGTCAGAATGCATCGACAGTTTGGTGTCACTGTCATGGCAGGGCAATTAAAACCTGAACACCTACAGAATAAGAAACAAATTCATGTTCCTTACACATTCTCTTCCAACTTAAAAAAACAATTGTTAATATTCTGCTACGCAAAACAGTATTTTGTGAATGTAGGCTAGAGATTACAAAACAACCAAGACCAAAAAAAAAAAAAAAAAAAAAAAAAAAAAAAAAAAAAAAAAAAAAAAAAAAAAAAAAAAAAAAAGACTTGACTTCATAGTAAAAATAAAGTTAAAAGTTTAAGTATTTTTGGTCTGCTGCCTACCAAAAATGTAGTACTTTTGAGATTTAAATCAAAATACATTTTGCAGATATTCTTATAGTTCAAATGTACAGGACTGTTACAGACACAACATAGCAGACCTCCAAAAATAGATTGCTAAGTGAGAGAAGCCAGGAAAAACAGACTAGATTCTACAAAATTAAGAGCCAGAAGTTTGAGAGAGAATAAGATCAGTTAACAGTAGAAATCTTCAAAGCCCTCACCTGGATTGAGTAGAGGGAGGTCCACTTTCTTGTGGATGGTTGCTATAAGCTCAGTGGTTACATGGATTTTACATAATAAAATACATACATTACATGTAAAAAAAAAAAAAAACACTTTTAAAATGTTAACAAAAAGCACCAGTGAGCTAAACATTAGGAACAGAGGGTCCAAACAAAAGGCACTGCAAAAGACAATGGCAGTATCTCTTATACATGAGCTCAATGACTTTATTACTAGGGCGCTTTGGCTACTCATGGGGAAGAATTCTAAAAAGTGACTCTCGAGAGGAGCACACTGGAGTCACCGTGGGGCTTTTAGGCCCTCACTGGAATTGCACTCCTTGACCCTCAGGGCTTGGTGGTGAGTCCCAGGTAGTCAGTCACTTCCTTCAGACAGGAATGGAGTCACACCCCTCAGCAAGCAAGGCAGAAGGCTAGAGAAGCAGGACCTGGCCAAGAATCCAGGAGACCCTCTTCCAGCTCCTTGCCTCTTAGGGTCTGGAAAGGAAGAGACAAAAGGAAGAGAACAGCTGTGCCTGCTCTATCTTCTTCCTCGGCTATCAATTCAGAGCAACTGCATAGAATTTCTGAGATCAAAGCTCTCAGCACCCTCTCCTTTAACTGGAGAGAGAAAATTATGTTAAGCTGAACCATTACACAGAGAACTGCTAGTCATGTGTTCATCTTTGGACACAACACCCAACATGAAGAACTTGAAGGAGGAGAGGGTATTTTAGCTCATCTTTCAGAGGTCTCAGTCCAAGCACAGGGGATCAGCGCTGTCAAAAGGGCCTAAGGTACAAGAATCAGCACACGGCAAGGTGAAAAGGCAGCACAGAAAAGAAGAGCAAGGGTCAAGAACATTTACCACCCCACGCCCTCCCCCCCCCCCCCCCCCCCCCCCCCCCCCCCCCCCCCCCCCAACCACAACCAGGCCCTCCTCCTAGCAGTGCGCGAAATTGGTGACCCATGATCCAGACTCACGATGCTCTGGGAGATTTTGGATGTAAACCACAATAATAAAGGGAACTAAAGGTAAATGATTGAATTTTGTTGGTTTTCAACCCAGTGTTAATATTATAGGCTATCTACCAAAAGAGTCCAGGACCACGATCAACAGTACTCCCCTGCAAAGCGCTTCAACAGTTACAGAAATGAAAGTCTCCACATGGTGAATTCCCCAGTACAACTGGAATTGTGAGCCTGAAAGTATTGTTTTCCACTTCACCTAAAACACATCTCGAGTCTTCTTACAGACCAGCTTTTTAAAGAGATGATAATCTAAGGTCATGTTATTTTTAGAATTATGAAAATAACAGCTGCACTTGTCAGCCAAGCCCCTGTGGAAGCCATATCCTTTCAGATAGCTTTTAATATTCTGTTCTCAGCCATGGTGTCCTGGCTCATTCTGTTTTCACAATCTTTAAGTATATATTAGTGAGTATTCAGTCAATATACTTATCTTCTTTTTCAGGCTCCCTAATCTTTGAGGGCAAGGGCCATTTCTGCCATATTTATTGCTCAATTCCTTATGCCTAGTGTATAAAAGGTTCTGAATAGATAATAGGCAAGATTTTGCAGGCATCTTCACTTTTACTTTATGTAACTGTTAAGCAGGACTGACTAGGCAAGGGACACCTAGCAGATTGGTCAAGTACACCACTAAATGTGTCTGTGGGGAGTTTAAAGAGACAACTGACATACAGACCAGTAAATCCAGGGGTAGACCCACCCTGACTGTGAGTGTGAGTGGACACAGTCAGTAGGCTTACAATTCAGATGGAATGAAGAGACAAAAAGCAGGGCTGCATTTTTTTTTTAATCTCCAATCTGCTTGAGATGGCATCTTCTGCTACTGCCAC
Source organism: Ctenodactylus gundi (assembly GCA_004027205.1). Taxonomy (NCBI): domain Eukaryota; kingdom Metazoa; phylum Chordata; class Mammalia; order Rodentia; family Ctenodactylidae; genus Ctenodactylus; species Ctenodactylus gundi. The sequence goes on from PVKB01000613.1 coordinate 13,880, forward strand.
CATCAGTGGACACGGGACTCTAGTTTCTTCAGCCTTTCAACATGGCCTTGTACTAAGAACTCTCCAGGGAGCTTCTAGGCTGTCAGTCTCTGACTTTACTCTAAGCAACCCACTGTCAGCTTTCAGAGGCCTTTTTTTTTAACTAAATAAGTTAGGCACAAGTGTTCTTTAACTGTTCAAAATAAGTATCTTGAAATATCAAACATGCTACTGGTCTCAGGTTAGGCAACCGTAATTCTCAGGAAAACCATGATTATGCTGTTGTTAAAAGCCTGTAGCTGTGTTTGCTTACCCTCACAATGATGAAAGGCCTGTTTGGAAATGTTCACATCTCCTCTATGATTTACAGCTGCAAGGAGCCTGTTATAGAATCATGTACCCAGTGGGCACTAAATACTAATTTAAATGGAGGCAGGAAACACGAGATGTCCTGGCAATCTTCTGGGTGGAGTAAAGTTGAACCTCAGTAGACCACAAGAACTGCAATTCTAAATGCTCTAACTGAATGATAGAATTTTGGCTTTTATTCAAAAAGTCACTTCTATGAAAAGCTTAACTATAAAACAAATAAGCTTAAGCACTACTTTATTTGGGAATAAAAGCAGCCTTCCTTTCACTTTGCTTTAACTCACATGAATGGAATGGAATGTCTAAACTTTTCCTAGGCCCAGTGTTTCTGAAAAGGGCTGGTCGTTGCTTAAGTTCTATCAACCGAACAGAACTCAACCACCCCCAGCTTTCCAGTACACAAAGTCAGAGACATCATTGTTAACACTTATTTTGCAAATTAGGGATACAGCATTTCATATTTATATCACTAAATTCAAAACTACTCAAACAAGGGTAACGACTTCTTGGTGTGCTCTTGTCTTCAGTTTTACCATTTGCCCTGAATCATATTCACTTCTTTCAACAGGGTGTTTCTACCCTCAAACTTTCCAACAACACTCAACAATTAGAAAATTTTAGTTTCCCAGGCAAAATAAACACACTGGAATTTTTCCTCCTAAATTAATATACCATTTAGACTAAGTAAAATCTATATGTCTTTATTAAAAGTTCATATGACTAATATCAAGATTTATATTATTAGCTGGGCTGGGTCTGTTATTTTGGCACGTTAGGAGGCTGAAGCAGAAAGATCGTTAAGTTCAAGCCCAGCCTGGGCATCTTAATGAGATCCTGTTGCCAAAACTAAGAGCTGAGGAAATAGCTCAGTACAAAGGCTTCGGGTTGGAGCTCCAGTACCACAAAATAAAATAAAAGAATGGTATTTTAAGACTTTAATACAAGATAATTTATAATCTTAAATTTGTCAAATAAATGATCTTTTTTTCTTTAGGATAAACAGTGTTATCTGATATTCCATTTATAAACTCCATACTATATTCTCTTATCTTTCTTACTAGAATTATATATTCAAAGTGATTGTTATGAAATGCACCTATTAGAAAATCTTATTTGATTTAAATTACCCCAGTCACTGTGTTTTCCATATTTTTATCAATAGTTGCTTCATATTTTATTATTGAGTGATCTAATTAATATGGGCCAAAAACCATCCTTCATACATTGTATATATCAATATACTTAAACTTAAAATTTCCTGTAAAGTATCATTTATCCCTTGTATATTATTATGTATATATATTTTTAAAAGACAGAAACACAGGTTCCAAAGTAATGAGAATATGCCTAAAGGTGACCACTATCCAGTGGCCTGTCTTTCCAGCAACACCTCAGAATCACTATCCTCTAGAATCACTATCATTCATTCATCTTTTCCTCCATTCAACAAATATTTACTGATTGCCACCATTTATCAGGCATTATGTGGCTCACTAAGCACAGTTTTCAAGATACAGTGTGAAATGCAAAAGACCAAAAGTGCCAAGGAGCTGTTTAAGTAGAAGATACACCCCTGGCAGAAATCTCTAATAAAAAAGAGAGGCGTCTGGTTTAAGACAAAGGTAGAAACATAATATTGGCAAGATTATAATTATGAAAGGGTTTTAGTGTGGCAGACATGATTCTATAAAGTTTTAAATGACATCATTCATGACCCCATCCTACTGCATTACGAAAGTTTTAAATGACATCTTACCATGGCCCTAAGAAACAAGTTCTAATGGCCCCATTTAAGAGGCATTTGACATTAATCACCCAGGTCAGACAGCCGGTAAGTGATTAGGCCAGATGTGAATTCGCATCTAAGTAGCGATGGGTCTCCACCTCTGTGCAGAACCAGGGTGTCAGGGCAGAAGCAGGGTAAAGGACTCCTAAGAAGAATGATGAGCAGGACAAAGAGCTGAGATGGGATAAATGAAAGACCACAGGCCAGCATAGTGACCCACTTCTTTCTTGCCAAACACAACTGAAGGCCTCATGTTTAAAGTCATTATCCTTTCCACTCCCCACCTCCCAGTTCTTACCATGGGTATGCAGTGTCCATTTCACCCCTTCCCAAATACAATAGGATACCAGTCTACACCCTTAGCCAAATGAAGGTAAGGCTATCCATATCTCTCTAACAGATAGTAGAAAGAATCTTTCAATACAAGGAAATCACCCTTTTCAAACTCCAGAATAAATATTGCAATATGACTTACAGTTTTATCAACTCCAGGCCTTGGAGAAAACCAACTCTGACACCTCCACTTACCCAGGGAAGCTGGGACGGTGCATCACCTCTAGCACGGCCTGGTCTCTGCTCCTCCCTGCACATCAAAGAGCACACACATTCTCTAGGGCCCCCACCCCTCCAAGACTGTATAGAGACAAGAGAGAAACTGAGAAGACTCTCTCCAAACCTAACACAGCCTCCAATTCAAGAAGACTTTTAGAGAGGAAGGGTGAATTGGACACTTCATACACATGATAAAGAACTAGGAGGTGGGGAGAGGAAAGGACAAAGACTTTAAACACGAGGCCAACAGTCTTTCTCCTCCTGTACAGCCTGACTGACTGCCTTTCACTGTGAACTTTCTGATGTTTCAATGTTTTCACACTTCTAGTACTAACAATAGAATTACGTAGAATTCTGACAACTAAGAATCTCACCATTAATAATCTTCTCCTCTGTGATACTCTAAAGGTTCAATTTGTAATAAAAGCTATTTATTTACTTAAATGTCTCCTTCCTCACTTTGGTTGCATACAATTACATGATGACACATAAAATTGTGCATACTTTGGTTAGAACTGCCAAACCGTTATTAGAAGAGCAGGATGTACCACAGGGACCACATCCCTGAGATGGATTTATTAGGAGCCTACTGTGTGATAGTCCCTAAGGTCTTTTGCAAAGAGTTTCTTAAAAAGATTACTCCTGAAATACATCTCCTGGGAACTGGAGAACATTGTCAGCCTATCTGAAGAGCTGTGGGACTCTAGGAAAAAATATACACAATAATTATCTCTTGGCAGAGCCCACATGCCCCAGTATTCTTCAGTTCCTTGAAAGCCTGTAATCCCAGCACTCTGGGAGGTGGAGGCAGGAGGATAGAGAGTTGGAATCCAGTCTGAGCAACCTAGTAACTTAGCAAGACCCTGTCCCAAAATTAAAAACTAAAATTGGGCTGGGGAGGTAGCTCAGAGTGAAGGCCCTGGGTTCCATCTTCATTACCACAGGAAAACAACCAACAACAACATTGAAAAAAAGAAACACCACATATTGTCAGCACAGCCACTGTTATGACTGTCCTTAATCTGACAATTACCAAGCAGTTCCTGGATGCACAAAGTCATGCAGAGTAACACAAAACAGCCACAGTTGAGGAGGGAAGGGTTTTACAAATCTGAGAGGTTAAGAGTATCAGTTCCCAAGACTACTTTAAAAAAATGTTATGGTGACAGTGTGGGTGAAAAGGTCCCCTTGCCAGTACTATACATACCACCTTAGCATCCTCCAGCAAACCACACAGAGCAAGCTCGGAGAAGTTGGGAAATGGGCCAAAAGTGAGAGCACCAGGTGGTAGCTGACCAGGAACTCACTAGTTTGTAAGCTTTCTTTTTTCCCATTCTTACCATGCCACAGCAACAGTAGCCAATTGCTTTCATAAGCTCATCTCTCATTTTGTCTCCTTAGGGATTACTTTTCTCTTCCAAAACCAAGAAGCTCTTGTTAAAATCTATTTTTTGTCTCAAGCAGCAATAACTTATATTGGTTTATTTATGATTTGTATGATGTAGAAAACGATGATGTCTTTGTTTTTTACCAAAAAGAGTATCTTATACTTTATACAACAGAAACATTCAGGATTTGTCTAGTAAGTAATAGAAAATAAAATGATATGACAAATGAATGCAATTATTTCAAATTCTTATATACCATAACAGACCAAACCTTTTAAAGTAAGTGTTTAAAACAAACCATTATGTTTTATATAAAGGAAAAAGTAATGATTGGTTTGGAATTTATCTTAACTATTTAAAACAAATCAGAAAACATACTGCTTAAGATCCTATGTGGCACCACAGGAAAAATTTAGTCATGACGTTTTCTGTGCAAAGCCAAGATTATCTCCAAACACCTAGCTATACTATCTGAAGCAATAAAAAAAATTCAACCATGTAAATAAATTCTTACTTTCTACAAAGCAAGCTTTATAAATGAGACAATTTGCATAATTGTACCTTGTAAAAGAACATCTATTTACATGTCCTTGACCTTGGGCTAGAAGTTCTATCACAGTTAAAATAAATATTATTGAAAAATACTTAAAATACTAACATAATTTTTTTCTAATTTCAAGTATTTGTACTTTAAAATAATATGGGAAATAAGAGTTTCAGTATCCTAGAATGAAAGCAATAAATACAAAAGCAACATCTGGACTTCACAAAAGAACATATTTTCTTTCATTTGTATTTTTGGCTGCAGAATAACTTACTACAGCAAGATCTGTCATTTAGTATTCAGATATGTAACCAGGGCAGTAATAAATACCATGACAGAAAAAGTTGCCTACTAACCCTTCAAATTGTCTTCTACACAAACATTTCCTTTGATGTGTTTTGGCTGAATTATACCCGAATTACTCTCTGGTCCACATCCAAAATCTTCTATTGTTGACAAAGTCATCCTGTAATCTTCAGATGGGCTCTTTTGGGGATGGATGCTAATTAATTTTAGTTTAAATACTAAAAAGACAAAACTAAAGCAAAAGAAAAAACGATAATAATAAAAGGCCAGGAGAGTATCTCAACAGCAGGTTTGCCAGCACTCCAGGAGTTTGACACAGATTATAAATTTGAGCCGAGAACAGAATGAGACCCTCATCTCCAAAATCAAAAATAAAAATGAGCTGGGGATATAGCCCTGGAATCAATCCCTAGTACCACAAAAAATAAGTAACAGTTTGCCTACTGCCATGTTTAAGGACACAGAACAACTATTTGATTATTCCCAAATCTCTATCTTAACATAAGATTTCCCCATCAGCTCAGCCATACATACCTAGTTTTAAGTAACTGGAAATGACACTTACTGTTTTAAAACTAACCGTATTTTGCACATATCCACCCATAAATGTATTGTATCCAAAGCAGTACAGGCAGCGAAATCATGCGGCACTCAAAGCTTCTGTGAAAACCTAACAAAACTGTCCCATAATAAATGCTTTGCTGCACATCTCCTATGCGAAAAGTGTTATGATAATCCTGTCCTGGGATACAAATGAGTAAGACTCAGCTTCTCCCTTCAAGACTGTAGCCTTCTGTTAGATGTCCCAAACTGTAAGAATACAAAAGACAGACTGATAAGGAGAAAATCTAAAGTACTAGTTGGAATAGAAATTTTTTATTAAAATGTAATCATTTAGTCTGCTACACATGCCAGTTTGAGAGCTCAGTATCATCCCTTAAGGCCATAATGAGAGATTCTTAATACTTTATTACCTCCCCTCACAAATGTCAGAATTAAAATCATATCTAATAGAAATCTCCACAGAGCTCTTGGTCTAAGTGTCATGGCTTCTAAAAGGAAATAAAGGGGCTGGAGGAATGGCTCAGTGGTTAAAGCACTTGCCTAGGAAGTGTTAAGTCAAACATTAAGTACCCAAGTTCAATTCTCCAGCACCAAATAAGCCTGGCATGGTAGCACACACCTGTAATCCCAGCATTCAAGAGGCTGAGGCAGGAGGATTGCCATGAGTCAAAGGCCAGTCTGGGCTCCATAGTGAATTCAGAACCAGCCTGGGTTACAGAATGAGTCCCTGTCTCTAAATAAATAAATACATAAATATATAAATAAATAAATAAATAAATAAATGGAAATAAAAATAAAAGTAGAGAGACCGACATACATACATAACTGCTACAGTCCCTCGAGAAAAGAAACCAGATGTTGGGGGTAGGCGGCACAGGAGGGGAACAGGAAGGGTACTGAGGAGGATAAGGGGACAGAACTGGGGTAGGACACAGTAGTTTTATTTTTTAGAAATTGTCACATTCCAAGAACAATGGTCTGCATAAGAGGAGACCAGAAAATAAAGCAATTATTTGGTTTAAAGTTAGAACATGAGAGATAAACCATGACTGTGGATTTGAAAGTGAAAATAAAGTTTATTAAAAAAAAAAAAGAGTAAGACTCAGAGTATGCCTAAAGAAAAATACTTTCAGGAGAATTCCTTTTAAACATTCATCCCTCTGGCAGAGAAAATAAATATAACATATGGTCCTCGCCATATTGTTTAAGGTGAGGACAGTATCAAGGTTTATTTCTCAGGAAAATCATCGTGCCTTTAGAAATAGGCAGGATATTTCAGGTCATAGCCTCGTTTCCTCCTGTCTGTGCATAATTCTAGGACCAACTCAGGCGCAGCCTCAACAGAGCCATCCTGGCTTCTTCCATGCCGGCCTACGTGCTTTCTCCTCGGTACCACTTGGTGCCATCACAGATCACAGCAATTGCTGTTCACTATCAGTTTCCTGCCCAGATAGTGAGGGACAGGAGGTCAGAAGCTCCTAGCAGAGAATGTCCACTCAACATTTTTCACGGAGATAACTGAGGGTATCTCAAAGTGCCAAAGAAGAAATCTACTAGGACCATAAAACCACTAAGTATCATGTTCAGCAAATTGTTTTGTAAGACTTAAACACCTGGATCGGTGGTGCAGGTTTGCAACCCCAGCAATCTAGGAGGCAGAACTGCAAATCTGAACCCAGCCTGGGCAATTTAGCAACTTGGTGAGACCCTGTCTTGAAATCATATTTTAAAATGGGCTAAGGATGTAGATCACTGTGAACGTGAAAGTTCAATCCTAAATATCACCAAAAATAGTAAACAAAAATCACTCCAAGGCTTATTTGATTGGCTCTCATCCACATACCCTTTGTGACACAGCTTAAACTCAAAGTATCTGCCTTCACGAATCTTGCATTTTAGAGGAGGGTTAGAGAGATAATTTTTAAATAATTATATCAATGGAATGTCTACATTATTTAATATATTTTACATGATTTTTAGAAGACATACACGTCCTAGATCCACATACCAATGCAAAGATAATTAACAAAACCAAAATATGAATGAGTGATAATTGCACGGAATTCAGACGTAAAGTCTGTGAGAATTCACTGGTGGCACTTTGGGCTGGAGGGTCAGTAATAACTAGGCAGGTTTGTGACAGGTTTGGAAGGAGTAAAAGCTGCTGAGAAAAGGGGGTCGTGAGGCTGGTATTAGGGAGAAAGTGGATGGTCTGAGTCAAAGCAGCAAAGAAAACATTAAGACTTACTGGAGCAACAAAAACATTTTCCCCTCCTGCTGCCTCCTTCCTAATTACTCAAGCACAAGAGTTGTCTAGGTTCCTCTCTGCTTGCCAGTCAGGTGCTTATTGATGCGGTCTCTTTCATAAAGCTCTCAGACTCATTCCTTGGTACTCTCATGGGTACTGTAGATGTTTCTAATTATAATTCCAAATGCTACGAAGGCTTCCTCTTACATCTCCCTTTTCCACTCCATTTTACAACATGCTACTTGAGAGATCTTTCCAAGAGCAAATCTGGTCCCTAAAATCTTCCTGGTGATTCCAAATCACACATACAGTAAATTGCAAAACATTTAAAAGGTGTGGAGGATGCTTCATGGTGTAGCTCCTCCTTGCTTTCCCAGACTCAATGCCTGCTTCTCTTCCCCACCACAGGGGTCACCTTGGAGCTCCCAACTCCTCCTGCCCTTTAGGCACCTGCCTCGACCTTCGATATCTGGTCCAACAATCTCCTATGAAGCTCTCACCCATCTTCCTTCCACTGTTGTCCACATCCTTCCATTGGCACTACCAATGTCTGGTTCCAGGACCACTCCTCAAGGGCAGGGTCCATCTTACTCATTTTTAACAGCCCTCCATCTAGCCCAGCACCTAGACTGTAGCAAACACAAAAGGATTGCTCAATTAATGGTGACACAGCAAAACTGGGGCTGGGGCCAGATTTGCAGGTGATTAAGTATGAAACAAAATGTGAGGGAAGCAGAGGTCATATGAAAAGTTAAGTCTATAAAAATGTGATCGTGAAAACGGAGCCAGCAAGACACTGCATATGGTAGAGCTTTCTCAGAGGTAATGGTCTACTGCCTCTATTACATCCCAATTACATGACCACCAGTAGTGGGAATCAGAGTAAGCTATACTAGAAACACATTCAATCACCTACCATCTAAACTCAGACCCCGGAAGGACGCAACCAACCATTCAAATAAAACCTTTCAACCTGTCGGTTGGTGCATCCTGCTAGCCCCCTTTTTTGGAGCCACTTTTCCTCCCTCAGCAAAATCTGAACCATAGGATATACAAGAAACAAAATGAAACAACACTACATCTAACTTCTACCTACATTCTGGCATAAAAGATGGTCCTGTCACCTTTTACATCATTTGGAGATGTTTTATTGAATCAGCAATTAACCGGGGGGTGGGAGGGGGGAGCAGCACTAGAGACGGAGCCATCAAGGACACTCTTCCATATGCCAGGCAGAGTGGCAAACAGCCTGGACTCTGGGAGTTTGCCACAACATGCAGTTTTCATCAGCATATCAAAGACTAAAACTGTGGACTTCCTGCCATTTCTGCATGGATGTCACTTTTATGGTGAGTTTTTGAAGCTGATTTAAAAATAAATGGCCTTTTGCAAAAATGCTCTATGCCAGTAGGTTGCATCAGCAAATCTTTTAAGCGTAATTTCTAGTGGCCATCATTAAGCCAACGGGGTAAAGATCATGATGAAATTACCATCACTGATTCTCCAGACAGGTTCCTTTCAAATAAGGGGCAACCTTGACAAATAAGTCCTAAACAGTGTTTCAGGAGTCAGCAGAACTAATGGCCAAATGGCCCTGCCTCTTAGTACGGCATGTGCATATAAGAAAATCTCTACGAAATAAGCAGGGACAATGTCTAGTTAGAAAAACATTTCTGTCTCCTGCAAACTCGCTAATGATGTCATAGGTGAAACCCGAGAAGTTATATCAAAATATGTTCTGCTCTGAATTATAAAGTTAATTAATACTAAAGGATTTCACAGAAATCTTCAGCTTTTGAATGGGTTTCAAACCATCACAAAGATTGGTAGTAACAATCAAGTACTCTGAGAAATATACTTGTCTATCTCTTTAACATTACAAAACTAGAGGCAGAAGTCAAAATTATAATCACTCCACTTGTCTCCAATATCTAGAAGTCATTTTGTAATAGGCTGTACATCACTATCAGACTACCTCCAGTAACCTTTAAAAAGGCTTATTATTTTACAGTGGCATAAACTCTCAACTGGTGTGGGTAAATATTTTCTGATACTAAATCATTTCAGTCTACATTAAATTTGTATTTTCAAACCTTTTGCAGATATATTTGAATATCTGATGCCTGACAGGAAATATGCTGAGTTAACCTATGTTCACTAGAAAATATTAATATGAATAGTTTCTGGAGGGTGGGATAGGAAAGGATAGAGACATTCAATTACATCTACACAAGGTGATTAGACAAAACATACATGAATTACTTCTGTGGTTAAAAATATTGGTTTATTGCCCAGACTTATGACAACTTTTATGATGCTTTATCAGGTAAACAGAAGGCACAAAATTACTTTTTCTAAATTAAGATCTATTGATGGCATAGTGGAACAAATAAAACTCATGGCTTCTGAAGTCAACCTCTTTTTCCTCATTTATTCGTAATTCTCAATATAAACAATGACAGCTCACTACAGCAGACAAGAACGAGTTCCCAGGAAGCTAATTTTACTCTTACTTTTAACAATATGCTCCTGTGATTAATTTTTTTACTCAGTCATCGCTTACTACCTGATTTCACCAAGTACACACGCTTTCTGTCCACCAGTGTGACCAGGTGAAGAGAGCTCCAGTCTACACAAACCTTGCTAGTCAAAAAACCTGGGTTTGAAAGAGAAGCTGCACAGATTGACCTGGGACATGTCCGTAGTCTCTCCCGTAAGGTCACTTCTACGACCAGTGGCTTCTTCCACACCAAGGACTCTGAAACTGTTCTCATCTGAAGGAAAGGGAAAGTCGAGCCACGGCGTGTTAACTCCCTGTATTCCATTCACTCCTGGGCAGGTTACCAAATTCTCTACCAAACACATGTTCAAGGAAAAGCCACACCCAACTCCTAAAATTAAGTTACTTCACACAAACTTATTAAGGAAGAATAAACAGGGTTTAGAACAAAAGAGGAACTGCTCTGTTTCAAAACTGACCTGGCATGCAGGACATGAGGCCCGAGTCGCCAGCACACACGGGCTCCGTAATTTAATCACAGCCTACTGGAAGGACCCTGACCGCGACCGCCTTAATGATCTGATTTTCTTCTCTACCCTCCCATTTCTTTCTCCTTCCCCACCTCCTCCCACCGCTTCTGTTCGCGTTTTTTGCCCGAGTAGGCACGGAGGGCCCGCGCCCGGCCCCGCAACTCCGGGGCCTGGGCGGCGGAGTAGGAGCCCTTCCCCCGCGGGCCGGGCGGGTGGAAAAGGCCCGCGGCCCGCGGCCCCCGACAGCTCCCGCGCCGCCGCGCCCCATGCGCCCGCGGGGGCAGCCGCTCCGCTTTGACCGCGCCAGCACTCGGCGGGGCACAGCCGCCCGGCAGCCCGCTCCGAGCCCGCCGCCCTGCTGAAGGCGCAGGAAATGACCCAAAAGTTGCTTCGGCGTCTAGACTTCCGCGAGCGGCGGCGTCGTCGTCCGCCGCGACTCGCTCGGGGCCGGGGCGACCACCCCTCCCGCGGGCTCCCGCTCCGCCAGCCGCCGAGGTCCGGGTCGCTCCCCCCACGCCCCCCGAGCGCGGCCCGGACTCCCCGCGCGGCTCGGGCTTGCGAGCGGGGTGCGGGGACCCCCGGCTCACCGATGTCGCCGTCGTCCTCGTCCTCGTCCTGCTCCATGTCCAGCAGAACGTTCCTGGTCATCATCTGCATGTCTCCCCGCCGGAGGCGGCTCCCCACTCGGGAACGAGGGCGCGGGGTCCGCGGGCGCGGGGTCCTCAGGCGCGGCCGCGGCGCTCAGCCCGCGCTGCCGAAGCCCGGCCGGCGGCGGCTCTGAGCATGCCCAGTGCGGCGGGCGCGGCGCGCTGCGGAATGATTGAACTTCCCCGGGTTTTATTAGGCGCCAAGGAGCATGTCGGGAGGCGAGAGGGGTCAGGAGGGCGCCGGCCGCGGGGGCACCTGCGGGCCGGGGTCCGCCGCGCGCGGCGGGGCCGGACGCGACTCCCCAGGCGCTGCTCTCAGTCCCTCGGGTCGTGTGTGGGCGCGTTCCGAGCCCGAGTGTGTGCGTGTGTGTGCCTGGAGGGGAGAGCGCTGCTGCCGCCCGTGTGAACGGCGAGCAGAGCGAACCGGGCTAGGAGATTTTAAAGGCCGTTACTCGGATTCCAAAGTGGGGAAAAAGTGTGTTCCGGAGGACAGTGAGATTACACAAGACTAAGTCCGATTACGGGGCGGAGAAAACGAGGCGAAATTTATAACTAAGGAGCAGCAAACATTGAAGAAACGTGCGCCCAGGAGGCAGGATTTCCGCATCAACTGCAGTTCGACGGATGAGGCGCCCCCTGTCCCCGCCCGCCGGAGTTGGCACACCGGGAGAGCTGGCAGAGAAGGCCGAGCCAGCCAGCTGAGCATTGCCTTCTGAGAGACAGCTACATGGAAATGCTTTTCTGAAGTAATATGGGAAATTATAATAACGACAAGAAAGAAAATAATAAAATTAAGGTAGAGTAATATATATATATATATATATATATATATATATATATATATATGTATGTATGTATTTGGTTCTGGACTCACTGTGTAGCCCAGGCTGGCCTCGAACTCAAAGCAGCCCTCCAGCTTCAGTCTCTGGACTGCTGGGCTTACAGGTGTACACCATTATGCCCACCTAATCTTTATGTGGTGTTAGGGATGCAAACCTGCGGCCTTGCTCATGCTACACAAGCGTTTCAACCACTGAACCATGCCCCCCCCACCACATACTCTCCAAAGTAAAAATTAAAACTGCATTCCTAGAAATCCAAGGAAGCAATAGGACAAATACAAAGGAGTTTATACTTTTAAGACTCTGGAGGTAGTGTGAACTGTAGGTGTTTGGATATTTGTATAGGCAGAACTTTTATCAAAAGTGTTGGTTGAATTCAAATGAGGCAAAGCTGAGTTCTTAAAAGAGCAAGTAGTTGAAGAATTGCCCACTAAGTTTAAAGCTGGGCTTCCTCCCCATTGTTAAATTATGGTCTCTCTAATAGGTCTCTTTGAAACTCTATTGTTTTCCTCACTGGAATACCAAGATTATTACAGTAGTACTAAATCTACTGTGCACTGTATTCTTTCCTACACTTGCTAATGTTTTTGAGGCCTAGGGGAAGCACCAAACTTTCCCTTTCTTTTCTTTCTCCCTGGAGCTAGAAGGGGGTGTGGTTTCACTGAAAGCAGTTATGCTCCTCCCCCTCAGGTTCCTTTACCGGTTACCTCCCCTTAGGTTCCCCTTCCCCCTCAACAACCGCTCAGAAAGCCTCATTGCCTTCCCCTCTTAAGCCTGTAGAGTTAAGTTGTGGCCATTTTTTGAGAAGGTACAGCTGGGCCTTCAGTCATAGCAGCCCACCCCTTCCCCCAGCTAGTCCAGCAGCCCCTGGACTTCTTCAAAAAAGCTAAGTGCCCAAGACCAAGGAAAGGAGAGCTCTGGGCCCTCGTTAACATCCTCAGCCTCTTCAAACTCTTGTAAGCTGTGATGAACACAGCCCTCCTGATGATTCCCCATTAAACCCACCATTTTCCTCCAGACACAATTTCACATAACCAAATGGCCAGCCAGCCACCATGACACCTGTGACTATCCTGGACATCCTGCCCCCTACCCAGAACATAGCTGCTCAGCTTAAATTTAAAGTATGATTTGGGACCAATAGTAGGCTCAGGTCACAAGATTTCAGTTTAGACCAATAAACGGACTCAAATTTGGACCAATCACAGACCTGCTGTAACTGTACAAGTAACACCCTCTCCCCTATGATGGGTCTAGGAGGACTGCGGGTGAGTAATGAACCCCTTATGCTGCTACACAGGTCCTGTTTAAATAAAGCTTTGTACTAGTGATGCAAACATGCTTGTTATTTCTCAGGGAATGTGAACTCAGAATTTCTTATAAATCTAGTCAGATTCTTGTCCTGAATAGTGTAGACAGGTAGACAGAGCAGTTCCTTTAAAAGAAAGAGCTAAAAACACTAGAAACCTGAAGAACTGCAGAAACAGCAGCCTACGAAGATCTGCATCAGAGACTCTTAACCAGCAAAACTAGCCAGTGACACCTGTCACAGCTGGCCCTGAAGGGTGGCAGCCAGCACTGGCAGAGACCAGCAACTGGTAGGGTCAACCAGTGGCACACAGCTCAAGTCAATACAAAGCAGAAGTGGCCAGAGCTGCAGTACTGGACCACAAACAAAGCTTCATTCTGCTGACTCATGATTTCTATCTAAATTGGGCAAAAGAACCCTCACCTGATTGGCAGTATTCTCACATAAAAGAAAATAGCTCAGTCTTAAGTGGGAAGTAGCCATGAATATACACTAAAAGTCATGATAAAAGTTATTTTTAAGAAAATACAGGAAACACATTAGTGCTTGCTTCCTTAATACTTTTTTAAATGAATTTTTTTTCATTATAACAAAAAATGCAATACTGTGAAGATAGGAGGGGGGAGAAACAATGGCAAAGTAGGAAAAAAGGAGAATTCTTTTTCCTGAGTTTGTGAAATTATTATGCGGAAATTCCACAGATGTTATGGGTACACAATCAGCCACAATTTTTCTCATTTAACAAATGCTTCCATAGTGATTTCTATTAATAAGTTCTAGGTTCAGGTCTAAATGTCTTAAAAACAGTCATTTAATCTCAAAACATCCATAGGAATTGTTCCCACTCCCACTCAGGCACCAAGCCTGAGTATCTTGTGCAAAATCACACAGGGATAAAGTAGCAGAGCTGGGAAGCGAATCCAAGTCATTTGTTCCAGGATCTGTGTGGTGCTCTTGGCCAGTTCAAAAACCACCACTAGAGACATTTCCAATTCCAGTTTTTTCAAAATCACCTTTTCCACCACCGGTTCTAAACTGGCAAAGTCTCATTAACTCTTTGCCATGGTACTTTTCACCAACTGCCCTGTTTTTTAAGGCCTGAGACTTTGCTAAGAATTAATTTGTAGTTGGAAAAATTCTCATGGTTGTTTTGTAACAGGTTTCAATGAGTCATTTGGAATTCTTCACAGATTTTAGAGATTATATTTTTCTTGCTTGATAAAGGTTGCAGAGAGACACTGCTGACCTTGTATGTAAATACGATTGTTTGTAGAAGGGAAGTGAATTATTTCCTTAGGTTAATAGTGAATATACAATTAGTAAATTCTTTTCTGTTAATTCATTGTATTTCCTGTAGCTTCTCTCATGCATTTTTAAAAATTGAGCAGTGTAAGCTTCTAAAATAATCTAACAGGCCCACATAAGAATTGCACCCTCAGACCTAAAGAATTATCATCTATATTATGAATACTACATGAAAAAATATTTGTAACATTATGTGGTGAGGTTACTTGTATTTACAAAGCTTTTCCAAGTCAAGGATCACAGACTATGTATATTTTCATTCCTTAATCTACAAGGATGCGCCTTCTTTGTCTTCTTGTTAAAGTCTGGGCTTCTCAGCTTCCATCCTCAGGCCTCTTTTCTTCTCATCTGTCCCTACAGAACTCATTCTGTCCTACAACTACTCCAAGCAAGGCCAGTTACAGTGGCATTTGAACAGTACATTCACACAGAATCTTATATGCAGAAACCCCTGACAATTGTAGTTGCCATTCTGAAACTTTTAATAGCATACTTTTTGAATTTTTGTTTTGTAAAGTCTGATGGGATAATGGTGAGTGTCTCAGTTTATATGCAGCCCGGGTTCTTATTATTTCTCTGCCTTCTGGAATTTGTGCTTAGCTGCCAGCTCCTTTGTTCCTGAGTTCCTCAGCCCTGACCATCCTCTTCCCCTCAATATACCTAACTCCACCATTCACTCTCCTGACATAGACAGAGAAGGTCAGTGTCATGTGCGTGCACTCACTGTATCTTGGGCAAGACATGGTGCCAGCTGCTCCTACTATGGACTAGCAGGGTGTGAATGCTCCCATCCATACCTGGCACAGAAGTTGCAATCTCTTGGAGGTCGCCCCTTGATGTAGCCTGTAGCCGAAAGCAGTTGGGTAGGGAAGAACCCTGGATAGACTTTCTGCTGGTGGATAAAGCACGGTTGTTAGTTGTGCAGCTGGTGGGACTGCTGGGCCTCGTGCTCTTTGAACAAGGACCCCTATCTCCCTATTTTCATTTTGCACTCGTCCCCACATTCTGTATAGCTGGTTCTGATTCTGATATTTACTATCAGGTCAAACTTCTCTCTTCCATAATGCAGGTAGTATATATGCCTGCATGCAAGCATCTTTTACATACCTTTTAGACATTTCAAATTTAGCAGGAGGTCCAAAACAATTATAATCTTTACCCCCAATTGCTCACCTAAATCAAATGATACAAGCTAGTTATATAAGCCTAAAGTCATTTTGATTCTTCTTCTTACTTTGTCCTTCTTATTTGATCAGTTGCTGAATTTTCTGCCTACCTCAGATATACCCTACAGTTATTATTAAATCACTCCCCAGGTTGACTTCTTAGCTAATACATGAAAGAAATAAAAAATTAACACATATAACTATCTGAGAGAATCAAGTTTTAGCCAGAAGAGAAAGTTAACACAAGGGTTCCAAGGAGAACTACCAACAAGGCCATGACCTAACATATTACCTCAAAATTCAGTGGTTCACAGCAATAATAATTATTGTCTCAGACAGCTTCTGTGCCATTTTAGAGGGAACTAGAGTTAGTTGATTGTTCCTGATAAGATAGAAGGAATCCATTTTAATAGTGAAGGATAAAGAATTACATTAGAACAAGATTTTTGCTATTTGCCTAATAGCAGTGTCACAATAGAAGGGAATTTCTATTACACAGGATGCTATGCATGTCTTGGATCAACACAGTTTTCTACCAGGTATTACTGGAAAGAGAAATTGAGGTAGTAGGAGAGCCATTAGATATTATCAAGTCAGTGCTTGACCCACCTGATTGCCACTAGGTAAGGACACAATATGCTGTTCCTAATTATGATCTTCATAGTGCACAAGAGATATCTTGAAATTTTCTTCTTTTCTAATGGAAATTTTGTATCCTTTATCCTTTTGACATCTCTGCAATTTTCCAGCCTTGAAACAATCTACATTTTATCATTTATTTATGTATGTTTGACGTTTTTAGATTTTATACATAATTGTCAGGTACAATGACACACAATGTAATTCCAACACTTGGGAGTCTGAGGCAGAAGAATCACTTTAGCCAAGGAATTAAAGACCAGCCTTGACTGGGAAGGCCCCAATAAATAGATGGGTAGGTAAGAGGGTGGGTAGGGAGAAGGTGATACATGCATAGTTAGGTAGATACGTAGATTCTACATAGAAACAGGCTCATGATATATTTATCTTTCTCTGTCTATTTTACTTAACATAATTGTCCTCCAGATTTACTCATGTTGTCACAAATGACATGATTTCCAGGCTGAGAAAGTATTTCTTTGTCAGTTCCACTGCTGATGAGCACTTACAATGACTTAATATGTTGGCGTTGAGCATAGTCTACAATAAACTGTGGAATACAGACACCTCTTTGACATACTGATTTTATTTTGTGATAGATATCTAGCATTGGGATTGCTCAATCATATGGTTTTGTTTGTGTGTGTGTGTGTGTGTGTGTGTGTGTGTGTGTGTGTGCATTTTTAAAGGAAATTCTAAGCCTTTCCACAACGGACAATGACATTCTCATCATCAACAAAACAGGCTGTAAGGTTTCCTTCTCCACATCCTTGCCAGCACTGATCTTTTGATAAATGTCTATTCAGGTCGTCTGTTTGTCCTCGCCTTCCTCCCAAGTACTGAGGATTGAACCCAAGCCTTCACACTGAGCTAAATCCCAGCCCTTAAAAAAAAAAAAAAAGATTGTTTTTTGAGACAGTCTCATTAAACTGCTCACACTGGATTCAAATTTGCAGTCCTTCTGCCTCAGCCTCCTGAGGAGGTATAACCTCCTGCTGAGGTTACAGCTGTGTATCACGGTGCCTGATTGTCTTTGCTCATTTTTCAATCAGGTTGAGTCCTTTTCTGTGAAATTTCTTTAATATTTTGGATATGTGCTCCTTCATGATGTGGTTTGCAAATATTTTCTCTCATTCCATAGGTGGTGTCTTCACTCTGATTTTTTATTGGCCAAGCAGAAGCTAGTTCGTTTTATGCACTTCCATTTGCCTATTTTTTTTTTTTTTACTTCTGTTGCTATCCTAAAACTTACTGCTTTGACCAATGAAAGTGTACTTATCCCTTATGTATTCTTCTAGCAATTGTACAGCTCCAGATCTTATAACTAAGTCTTTAATCCATTTTAAGTTGACTTTTGTGTGAAGTAGGAAAAGAGGGTCTAATTTCATTCTTTTGCACTTGAATAGCCAATTGTCCAAACACCATTTGTTGAAGAGACTATCCTGTCTCTATTGTGTGTTCTTGGCACCTTTGTTAAAAATCAATTGACTGTAAACATGTGGATTTATTTCTAGGATCTCTATTTTATTCAATTGGTCTATGTGTGCTAAATTTTCTTTTAAATAGTTGGCAAAAAGAGCACATTTACTTTTGTTTTTATTTCTTCATGCAGTGAAAAAACCCAGGACCTGTGCTTACAGGCTTCCTTTCAATGGGCTATGCCCCCTGCCCCAGAAGAAGCATGTTTTTATGAATATATTCAACTCCCAAATTGCCTAAGCCCACTTGGTTCCTTTTATTTAGTCTACTGAAACTCTATGGCCTGCAAATCTGAAAAATGTACTAATTGGCCCTTTATAGAAAAGTGTTCTAGACCCAAAATTGTCTGTCTGTCCCCTTGACTTAATTTTTAGATGGTACATTCAATTTTGAAATGGAGCTATTTCAGCTTATCATGGAACATACACAAATGGACATTTATAAAGAAACTCTCAGTTATGTATTGATTTTCATTCATTGTCAACAATTATACATCACAGAAATGCTGGTGAAATTAGTAGAAAACTCAAAGGGAGGGCTGTGTAGAAATAGTTTGTCTGAAATACTGAAGTGCTAAACACTTCTGATCAAATCAGTAAAAAGAATAAAATGATGCTTGGGCATAGTGCTCCTAGTCAAAGCTCAACAACTTTCTAATCCAAAACAAACCAACCATGAAGGCCCCCTCAGTTTCGGGGGCAAGATAGCCTAATACAGGACTCCTCTGCTCCCTCCTGTGGGCCTTTGGTGAACACGTGTCACATCACATTAATTCTCACCCACCCATTGCTCACCTCACTCAGTCGCCTGGTACAGATTCTGCTCAATGATGCTAGTCTTCATCCTTCTACATACTGTATGGGCTGGTCTTCTCCAGGTGCATTCTGTCCTTTGTATTTTTCTCAGAGTTGTTTTCCTTGATGGAATGTGCAATCCGACCTACGGTCTGTGGGAATTCTGAGACTCTTCATGTTGCCAATGTGTCCATTTACTCTGCAAAGACCTTTCTGGGTCTTTTCCTTGGAACTTTGAATATGAAAGGGTGTGGGATCCAAATTGAAGGTAATGAAGGATGGAGGATTAGCACAGAGGTTGTAGCACTTGCCTAGCAAGGCCAGGACCCTGGGTTCAATTCTCTAGTACCACCTGAACCAGGTGTGGTGGAGGACTCTTGTAATGTCAGCACTTGGGAAGCTGAGGCAAGAGGATTGCGATGAGTTTGAGGCCGAGCTGGACTCCATAGTGAGTTCAGGATCAGCCTGGACTATGGACTTAGACCTTGTCTCAAAAAAAGAAAGAAAGAAAGAAAGAAAGAAAGAAAGAAAGAAAGAAAGAAAGAATTGAAAGTAATGCCCTTGTTATTGACTAGCATATGTTGTCTCAGAGTCTTGGTGGAGAAAGTCATTCAAGGGCCCGGTGCTCTGCCTGTAGTTGGTAAACAACTGTGCCAGACAGCAGCTGCTGGTCGACCCACAGCCCCAAACAATACATTCTAGCCCTACATGGCATCCTCTCTGGTGAAGCCCATATCCCTGTTGGCCTGGGTCCCTCGTAGCACAGGAAAGAGTAGACAGCAGCAGGGACAGAGACGCCAGGGTAGGTACTGTGCATTTAGTTGAAAGACCAGGCTGCAGACAGGAAGCTTACACACACACACACACACACACACACACACACACACACACACACAGTTAAAAATAACACATTACTTAAAATTTACCATCTTAACTTCTGAGTGGATAGAGCAATAGTGTTGCATATGTGCTTAATATCGTATAACAGATCTCTATGCCTTTTTCATCTTACAAATCTGAAATTTCATACTCATTGACTAATTCCCCATTTTTTCTTACACTTTTCCTCACCATTGCTCTTTCTGTTTATATGAGTTTTGCCTACATATATGCCTTATATTTGTGGAATCATACATACACTATTTGTCTTTGTTTGGGCTGACTTATTTCACTTAGGAAACTCTTAAAGGTCCAGAAACTATCTTCACATAATTTCTACTTTCTCTAAAGAACATAAAATAAGGTCATTTAGAAGGAGTGAAAAATGTAAAAAAATAAAGATTTATTCAGAGAGAAGATATAGAATATTTATCTAGGACAGCTGGGAAGTAAATGAATAAGAAAGGAGCAAAGGATGGCAGCAAAGATCCACAGGAGGTCATGAAATTAAAATCCACATGAGGTCATGAAATTAAAATTTCATTATAGTCACGTACTGTTTCCCGGCATATCAAGCTTCTCAGGTGCGTGTAGGACTGCGGGTGGAGCTCAGTGGGAGGCATTTGACTCACATGTTGGAGGCTCTGGGTTCAATTTCCAAGGGAGGTGGACAGCTGGAGTCAACTAAGGCTAAGTTTGGTCAGAGGAGTTTAAGAGAGGGAAAGGAGGAGGCAGTTAAGATGTACAGCGAGGAAATGTTTTTTCTGATAAATCATGGAATACAAAATGTAGAACACTGAGGACGTGAATGAAAAATATCTGTAAATGGTAGAAATTTGGCAATATGGAACCACTGGAATTGCTGGTATCACTTTTCACCTGGATTTGTAATGAAATCTCAGGTTTTTACTCTTTCAATTCATTCTCCTTTCTGTGGACAGAATGATCTCCTGACCTTGAAACTAATGGGATCATCTCTTTCAAACTCTTCAAGGGAATCCTATTGCACTTAGAATAGGAGTTTCCATGATTTGAAGCCCCACCTGTATCTCTAGTTTCATTCTCAACACTTCCTCTGCATCTTCACAGTTAATCATGACCCGAAAGCCTCCTGCCATCCCAAGGTATACGTGCTGTTACTTCTGCTAGATCATTTGTCACTTCTGAACTCAGCTTCACTTCTCCGTTGGATCAAAGTTTAGATGTTGCTTCTTTATAGAAGCCCTCCTTGATTTTCCCCAGGCCATACTAAGTGCCCTTCATACCTGCTTGTAGAGCATCCTGTGTCTCCCAGTGCTAGCATATCTTTTTGTGTGTGTGTGTGTGGTACTGGGGAATGAACACAAGGCCCGCACTCTGAGTTACATCGCTAGCATCCCCAGTTTCTTTTTGTTGTTTAAGACCGGGTCTCACCAATTTGCTAAGTATACCAGGACAGACTGGATTTTGTGAACCTCCTGCCTCAGCCTCCCAAAGTTCTGGGATTACATTTTATGGTTAATACTTATTTAATTTTCTATTTAAGCCTTAATTCTCAGAATCTTCAACTGAGGAAAAAGACTCTGTAAGTAACTCTTCCTCTTTATAAAGTCCTTGAGGGTAGGGGCACTTTCTTCATTAAAACACTAGCACATAATTGATGCTTCCCTGAGCTCTTCTCTAAGTTGACAGAACACCCTGCACATCTGTTTCCTTCTTTGTGCACTGGTCTGTCCTTCTTTACTAGATCTTTAGGCCTCCATTCGATCTTGTCACTATTGTACTATTTTGTAACAATATTCATTTCCTCTAGTCTTATGATTTTAAAACATCAACAATATCCTGACGACCCTTAGATCTAAATCCATATCTCTAATTTACACGTAGCTTCGGTGCTCCAGAGGCTCATATCCAACTCTACTCCACATCCTTGTTTATCGTTACCCTCCAAACGCCATTATCTACTCATTGCTGTTTAGTGTGCAGCACCTGTGTCAGATTGTCCTTGATGAAGTTAGCTGTGCTGATCCACTTACCCGTCTCCTGCACTTATCTTCTATTATAACTAATGCTGTTTTCACTGAAAGGTGGCATGTATTTTCTTTTACCTTGGATCTGGGCAGGATTTGTGATGACTCTGACCAGCAGAGCACAGACGAAGTGATAATGTATGATTTCTGAGACTAGGTCATTGAAAAGAGAAAGCTTTCTTTCCTTGGCTCTCTGTTCTCTCAGGATATTGACTTTCGGAAACCAGTCACCATGCTATAATAAAACTCAAACCACACAGAGAGACTGTGTGCACATATTCTAACTGCTAGCCATTGAGAAGTGATAAGCCACCCTTGGCCATCAGACATAGGGTTGAGTGATTTAAATGATTCCAGCTCTCAGCCTGGGAGAATTACAGCTGAGGCTCCACACAGGTAATTAATAAAGCATAAAACCTGGTCAGTTGTTCTGGCCAAATATCCAGAAGATATTCTTCAAGCATCCTTTTGTCTCCTGCCCACATCCTACTCCCTTCAACAAATCTGCTTCACTTTATTTCCAAAGCATATTTAGCATTGGTTCCTTCTTGTCTCCCATGATACACCATGATCTAAATAATCATTATCTGTGGCTAAAGCAGGTAGCATATTCCTGGCTTATCTTCTTGACTCTCCTTCTCCCTGAGGCCCATTTTCCATCAGTGGCTACAGATCCTTCAACATTGCTTATCTGAAGAATCTCTTCCCTGCTTAAAGCCCTCCACTAACGAGGAAATTTGAATACTGCTTAGATGGTCGATGGTGTTATGAAATTACTGTGTATTTTTCATATGTGGTAACACTGTAGTTTAAAATTTTATACACATATGGAAATGTTTATAAATGAAACAATTCAACCTCTGGGTGTTTCAAAATAATCCAAAGAGAGAAAGAATGGATGGGATATCATTCAAAGAAAGCCATAATCATACCATGGGATGGGGATGGGCTAATAAACTATTAATATTCTCTCTGTTTTTGTATGTTTTAAAATTTTAAAAATAAAGAAGGGGGTTTATGCTTTTCCTTTTTTTCTTCTTTTGTTTTGTTTTCTTTTTTATTTTTCTTTGTTAAAAAATGGTTTTCTTCTCTTTTTTTCTCTTGGGGAAGTCATAGCTGACAGGGCAGGAAGAGCTTGAACCAAGAAAGCAGAAAGAGCCGAGCAGTGGCTGTGGGTGAGGGGGGTGTGGGGCCAAAGTTCCAAGGTTAAGGAAGCAGCGATGAACTGACAAGATTAGTCACATAAAGCCTAGTGATAAAGTATGCAAGTAAGGTACAAATATGTGAGGTGGAAGCCCAAAATAAATCCTGAACTTTTTATTAGAATTGGAGATATTGGTGTAAAGTCATGATATTTTAAAATGTATATTAGCTAACTAGCTACACGAGATTGATACCGACATGTCTAACTGCATGTGTGTTTTATATATGTGGGATATATATGACTATGTGCACAGATATTTCCTATTTCAGTCCATTGGGAAAGTCTTGAAGTAATTACCTTAGTAGCTATAACCATGTTGAGCACCCAGATCTTGGTTTCTAAATACTGTTCCTCACTAAAAGTAACCAGATTTCTCAGAAGAAATGGCTGATGCCGAGATTGAAGCAGGAAAAGAACACAAGGAGCCTTCACTATTTTCTTGGGTCAGAGAGTAAGGGAGAGCTTTTTGAAAGGATGAAAATACGTCTATAAGAAAGTCTAAAATGGCTCTCATCTGCCAAATTTGGCATAATTCGGGTATTCAAAGAAATAATGAAGTAATACATTATAATTATTGAATTTAAAAGGAACCTATGGGTCTTTTTAAAATATATTAATGATTAGGGAAAGGTGAATTCTTTATTACATTAGAATGCAAGTAATAAATGTTACTACTTGGCAACTATCATGACAATAACTAATTCAGACAAAAAACGTCAATGGCTTCTAAAATCAGTGGGTCCAAGTTCATTAACGAAAGAGATATTTACATAGTGTCAACGTTTTTCTGCTACAAAATAGTTCATTTTGAGATAAAATGTTAACTTCATAGTTGAGAAGTCTGCTACCAATCTGACGTAGACAAAGTTAACATTACTGCAACGGAACAAAACAACCTCATGTGCCTTCTATCATAGGGGAAGAATCAGACATGGGATCTGTCAAATTGTTACCAACAAAGGAATAACTTTAATCTGATCATGAAGAAACATCAGAGAAACCCAAGCTGATGACCATTCTACAAAATAATTACTCTGCTATATTTTAAAAACATTTACATCTCAGAATACAGGGAAAGAGCCAGGAACTATTCTATATTGAAGTAGATTAAAGAGATATGACACATAAGTGAACTCAAAATTCTAGATTAGATCCTGATCCAAAGGGGGCTTTAAAAAAAACTTTCTAAAAATAACATTATTAGGGTAATTATAGACATTAAAAGAGGTGTCCTAGATCTTCGTATCTAGGCTTATGTCAATATTAATTTCCTAGTTTAGACGGTTGTATTGTGAGTTTGTAGAGGAACATGGGAGACTATGAGACAGACTAGCGGGACGGTCTATGCGAGTTCTTTGTATATTTGTGCATCTCTGTGACTCAAAAAGTGCTTCAATATAGAGGGCTGGGGGCATGGCTCAGGAGTAGAGCACTTGCTTAGCATGTGTGAGACCTTGTGTTTGATCCCCAGCAAAAAATTAAAAAATTGCAGCAAACTGTCAGCAAATAAGCAAGTTTCTCAAATGGGGTGGAAAAAATGAAAAAGCCTACGGTGGCCCATTTGGAGGGTACATGAGAAGGAGTGGGGGCCTTAGGAAGACCCAGAGAAACCTTAAGGATGGGGTAAGGGCAAGCACAAAGGGCCTGATGTCGAAACCATTCAGAACCGTTTACACAGACGTGAAAAACTGACAAAAGGGATGGAGAAGTAAGAACAGAGTGAAGGAAGTGAAGGCGAGAGCCCATGGCCCCAGGGGGCACTGCTTATGGAACTGGATACAGTGGTGGCCACGGGAGTACTTCTTTTGGGTATGTCTTTACATGTCTACTTTTTATTTTGAGGTGGGTCTTTTTTTGTTTGCAATGTTAAGTGGCATTATTAGGATAATTGTAGAAATCAAAAGCTCTTTATATGTAGCCTTATATCAACATTAATTTCCTAGTTTGGATGGTTGTATTGTGAATTTGTAGGAGAAACTGGGAGATTAAAAGAGGCTAGACGGAAGTTCTTTGCAACAAACAAGTCAAAAATCAGACAGTTTTGAGGGCAAGTTTAGCCATTTCACTACCATATGTATACCCAATAGCTAGGACAGTGCCTGGCGCATAAGAGCTGCTTCAGAAGTCTTCCCAGACTTCAGAAGAGTTGCTCTGTAGAATCCTAGTCCTTTGCATGACCTGATTAAAATAACAAAAGCAACAACAAAAAGAAAGAAGGAAATAACATTTGGTGGCCACATATTTTTGGGAAATGCAAAAACTCCACACTGTGTCCCCTTGGAAATTCACAGAATCTCTGAGGCCCTCCTATAATGAATGGGCTGTTTGCCTCCATTTAACAAAGCAATTTTTAACTGTATTTAAACATGAGATTCTTTTTCCATTTGACTTAGAATATAAAACACTACACTTGGATCTTTCTATAGTTTATGCTCCTACAGAGCAAGCAAAACAACAAAAACATACATTATTCATATATGGAAAATTTTGAAAATCTCTATGCATATCAGAAAGTATATCATTTGAATAAAAAATTAAGCCATGGATGGCATTTGTTTAATGCAAAATGGAGCCATCCCTTCTCTGTAGATGAGATATACAGCACCCCTACCCCACCCACCACCCTGACCCAAATCAGGTGTCTGGCTGCTGTGCCAAGGAAGCATGAGAGTGTTCTGTGGACTCTGACTCATGATGCAGCTACCAAACATCTCTTCAGAAATGAGAGTTCAACCAAGCAATACAACTCTAGTGGATTGGCTTTTTAAAAAAACCGATAGTAATTGATTTGGTCTACAGCTTTATGTAAGGCATAATACTTCAAGACAATCTTAAGTGCATTATTCTTATACTTCCTGGTCACTTCTGAGGACAGTCACTAATTTTCCATGTTGTGGGTAATAATGGCTACTTAAGAAGTTTATTTATTTTGTGGTACTGTTGGCTGACCCCAGGGCCTTGCCCATGCTAGGCAAGCACTCTTATCACTGAGCTGTAGCCTCAGTGCCGTGATAGGACAAGGTATTGCTAACTTGCCCAGGCTGGTCTTATACTTAAGATCTTCCTGCCTCAGCCCCCTAATTTGCAGGGATTATAGGCAAGAAGTTTATTTTAAATCCACGTTGTGCTATGTTTAGACATTTTGGTTTTGCCAACTATTTGCTGCTATCACAGCTCCTATACGTTTTATGTAGAATACAGAATATCTTAAAATCAAGTGTCGGCTGCACGCAACCTGCCCTACTTGTTCTCCCTAACCATTCCCGTCCTTCATACACATAGTGGCATGAAAACAGAAAAGAGGGTTGAGACTTCTACCTAAGGTCTGGGAATTCTGGAAAATGTACCCTGATCTCCCCCAATGTCACTGGATCAATTATTCAAGCCTCAAATTCCTCTATTACCAAATATATTTCATTCCCTTATCATTTTGCCTTATATATTTTAATTTGAGGAAGATGATTTTCTACTAGGATCTAACCAAACATCAGAAAGTACAGAAAACTGAATGAAGTTGTGTGGGCAAGATCCTCCTTGCTTCCCTGTTTAACACTGTCAGATGGTCAGGAAGGATGTGAAGACGGCCTTGACCTTTGCACGGGTGCAGGGCAAGCATGCGTACAACCAACCAAGGCACTAAGGAAGTAAACTGGGTGGAAGGCACGCTCCACCATTGTCCCCTTCTCTTGAAAGAGCACCCATAAGTACGGACTGAATTTGGCAAGCCAGAAGAGCCTCTTTCCTCCTTTCACCAGGAACATAGCACAAGGTAAGAACGGAACCTACACAGTTCCCCAGTGCTCATTCTGTGGTTCAAGTTTGAGAAAAAGAGAAACTAGTGGCAAGAGAAGAGGGAAATTTTAAAAACAAAGAAGACAGAAAAAATACTGAATACCCACAGTAACCATTAGACATTTCAAACTAAATATAGTATTTACAGATAATTATAGAAACTCTCTAAACACATGCACATAGAAGACACAATACATTTACATACTAATTTATTTTTATGGTGCTCCTGAGACAAAAAATAAAAAAAGAAGAAGAAGAAGGATCTGTTGTGGGTTTCATTTTTCAAAAGCCAGGCAGCAGTCAGAGATAGTATGCAGGCACTATCTCTGAATCTAATTAGAGAAAAGGGCCACAAAGGAGACTTTTATCTCATCAGCAACTTTTCCTCCTTACCTGCTTTGTAAAATAAGCAAATAACCCTGAAAAGGTATTGACCTTAAAACTCAGTCAAGCCAATACTGTCATTATCAGATAGTTGCTAAAAACAGTAGTGGTTGCTTAGCATATGTAAGTGGAGATGGAATATCTATTCTAGAGGAAACCTTTTCCCCTTCAGGAGTCCAGCAGGAGCTGGCTTTAACCAAATTGGTCAATCAGCCTCCACATCAGGCACATACATACATACATCACGCACTGGGGAACGAAGTATCTAGGTTGAAAATGTTAAGGCCTCAAGACATAAGCTCAGTTAGGGCAGGAGTCGATCCTAGTCTCGCCCATGCTATTTTTAAAATGAGTCAACTAGGCTAAGTGGCTTCTGTTTTATATGCCAGTTTCCTCATTTGTTGGGGAAGAGCAGAGGGAAGGAAGGGAGATAAAAATACCTAACTCACAATTTGTATCCACGTTTTCACGTGACAAATATTTACTTAGGCTGTGCACTTGGGATTCAGTGGTAGACAAAGCACAGAACGGGCCCTCCAGGAACTTGTATTTGAAGCAAACTTTCAATTGAGTGGCTTTTACATGTATGTAGCATGCATTTGGTAGGGGCTTTCACATGCATAGCATCAGTGTTCACAGTTGTCACAACAGAAGGTTACTGCTGAGGATTTCTGAGTGCTCAAAACTTTTGCTGTGAATGGGCTGTGGTTGAGATTAATAAAAATTTTAATGAACAAAACTTGATAATAAGAGGCATTATCCTAGGCACTAGACATGCAGTGGAGAACTTTCTGGATTAACTGGACTTCATCTAATATGGTTATTTCCTCACTTCACTCAAAGATCATGCCAAGCATCTTAGAAGGGAGTATCTCCTACATAGTGAAAACTATGTGATTCAGCAGCACGACATTCAGTACTGTGTTTTCTAGAAGCATTGGAAAGGTACATGAAATACATTTCTAAATATCTAAAGGAAGACAAGAAATATTCAGCACATACCTGTCACAAGCCAGGCTCTGGTCCTCTCATGCATTTTCTCATTTAAACTTCATATCAAGGATGTGAAGTAGGAATTATATCCATTTTTATAGAAGAGAGAACTGAGCGGTTCCTAGGGGTTTAACATGAAGGACATTTATCACGTATATTTTTGAGGATACTGTCTGAACTGCTGTAAAAAACAGGCCACAAAATAGTGTGAATTAACAGTCATTTCTATTCCTCTCAACAGCCTTGTATGAGACTTCCAGGTTGTTGGAGAAGCCAAACTCCACACGGTCATTCCAGAACTAGGTTCCTTTTCTCTTGCCACTGCCATGTCCTGTATGACCAAAGGCAGGACCTCTTTATGTCCATGTTCCAGCCCATGGAAAAAGAAAAAGACTGTACCAAGGCAAGTTGCTAGTTCTGAAGAAGATGCCCAGAAATTGTGGAGTTCCTTTCTACCCACATTCCACTGCTTAGATTTAGTAGCCTGATCACATCTACCCATGAGGGAGTCTGGGAAATGTAGCCGTAGCTGGGCAGCCATGTGGCACCCTAAAACTCAAGAGAGTCTATTAATAAGTAAACATAAGGTGACAATGAACATTACAGCAGCTAGCAGTCCTAGGCACAGCAGGAAAGCAATGAAGCAGAAACTCGAATTTGGATTTCTTGAATCCAGCTTCACATCACTACCTCTGACACGAGGGCTACAAAACTCTGCATTTCTACTTGCCTGCAATACTAAATAAGCAAACAAACATTCTTTTTTATTGCTATAATTCAGAACAAGATAGTTGGAATTCTGTGTCAACTGCTCAGAAATATAGGAATTTTAAAAATCCTTTCTTCTTCTGGATGTCAATTTTTATTCCAGTTTCTTGGAAACTTCTCAAACCTCTAGCAGCCTTACCCATGAGTCATGTGAACTATTTGTTTAATGAGTTACTGGAGAGAGAGAGAAAAGCACAGCAAATTCAGGAAAAAATTGCTATCTTCTTGCCAAATCTACAAGAGAAGACATTTTGAAAGTAGAATTGTGCAGTAAATAATAGGTGTGGTTCAAGCTGGCTAACACAAGAGGAGCCCATCAGGAAAACTGAGTAAACTGTCTACTTAAAAAGTAAGATTCTTTTCTACCCTCCTCTACCCCTCAAAGCTCTTAGCAACCGAGATCATTGAAACTATAATCTATGCTGAAAAAGGAATAAATCATGTTTTCATTTGTTGGCAAAGAAATCATAATTTCTTTTTTTAAAAAAGAGAAAAATATTCTAGTTCAGAGCAGGAAAAAACATGTCAATTTTGAACTACTATTTCTATAATGTAGCAATATTTGGTTTATTTTTAATCCTTATAAATAAATTCTTATAGAGAGGGATATGTAGGGTTAACAGACAGCTCAAGACCCTGGGTTCCTTTGCAGTGGGCCAGCTTGCTGTAAAACATACTTGTAAAGCACACTTGTCTAGACAAGAGTCCCCACAAATCCACTTCCTCTCTTTCACCTCTCTTATTCCTGCAATCTTGTCTTCCTGAATCTTCATCCAATCACTCCAACTGTGTTCTAAAAGCTAGCTAAATATCCAATTACCAAATTTATTATGCATATAATCCCTAGTGCTCTTTGCAGCCTTTGATTCTACTATTCCTCCTCCCCCCACCCCTTTTTGAGACAGGGCCTCACTCTGTCGTCCAGACTGATTCCGAGCTCACTGTGTAGCTCAGACTGGCCTCGAACACAGGTCTGTGCTGCTATGCTTGGTTTATGTGGTGCTGGGGAACTGAACTTGAGCATTTGCTAGGCAAGCACTTTAACCCCTGAGCTGTTCCTCCTAATAAAACCTTTTGTTCTTGACTCTCTGCTTTCCCCACTTCCCCAAGAGCCCATTCCAGTAGGGCTTTTCTCTCCCATTGCTTCAACCTGCACCTCTACACAGACAGATCTACTCTGTCTCTTTTCTTCTCCTGAGATGTGACCTTGGAGAGATTGTGTCAACTTGCTGGGATTAAGAAGTGTCCAGGGTAGACCTTCAGGTGTGTGTGCTTGTTTTGTGGGCCACAAATGAGAGACAAGCACCCACTCTGGGTGTGCTAGGCCCAATCAGCTTGACTAAAGAAAAAGGAAGAAGGGAGATCATTACAGCTTCTTCTTCCGGGAGAGCTCTGGCCTTCGCCATCGTCTCCAGACACTGACTTGTTCCTGTCTCCACATTGCCAATCTCCACCGCAGATTCGCTTCATTCTTCAGACCTTGCCATTGTCTTGGGACAATAATCTGTGGCATAGACTGGCATCAGCTGCCCTGCAGTCTCGGACTGGTCATTATTGTCTTCTTTTTCTTCCTTCCTTCCTTCCTTCCTTCCTTCCTTCTCTCTTTCTCTCCTTCTTTCCTTCTCTCTCTTTTTTGAAACAGGGCCACACTCTGTAGCCCAGGCTGACCTTGAACTCATAGTAGCCCACCTGCCTCAGCCTCCCAAATGCAAGGATCACAGGCATGCACTACTACACCCACCTTATATGGTGCTGGGGAAAATCAAACCCAGGGCCTTGTACATGCTAGGCAAGTGCTCTAACCACTGTGCTATTCCTCTAGCCCCTGAAGTTCTTCTATTCCAGGTCTAAGCAGCCACTGGACCCTCTGGCTCTCACATGTGCACGTGACCATTTTAGATTGTTTCCTTGAACTTGTGAGCCCTCCAAATAAATTCCCTTTTTTATTTACAAACATTTTCTATTGATTTTGCCTCTCTTAGAAACATAACCAATACATTAGGACTGACATTTTATTTCTAAGGCATTTCCAACTTAGCATTTCTAGTTGGATGGTCCCACCAAAATCAACAGGTAGTGAACACATTATCTATTTTGTGTGTGTGTGTGTGTGTGTGTGTGTGTGTGTGTGAAAAGCTGGCTCCCTGTCCTAATCTTCCTAACTGTCATTGTCAGTGTTAGCAGTCATCTCGACCTTAATTCAAGGTTTGAACCTTGGTAAACTAATCTTGACTAATTAACCCAGCACTATTTTCTCTTTTCCCTAATTCTAACATCAAAGTAGCCATTGAGTGCCGTTATCCTGCCCTCATGATGTCTATCCCATAGTGGCTTCTCATCTTTCTCGTTTTGCTTGCTACCTCTGTGGTCTGGGGCTTAATGTCTAATCCTTAGATCATAGGAAGAATGGACTTGCTAACTTGTCTGTTATCTCAGATCTTCATCTCTGTTTTATACTCTATTTCTATCTGAATCTGTGCTATACTTTGCTACCACATGAGTGTTTTTATTTTTTCTTTTCTTTCTTTTTTTTTTTTTTTAAGAGAGGATCTCATTCTGTTGTCTAGGCTGGTCCCGAACTCACTAGGCTGGCCTCAAATGCATGACAATTCTTCTGCCTCAGCCTCCTGAGTGCTGGGATTATAAGTTTATGCCATCACACTCAGCTTATATGCTGCTGGGGAATCAAACCCAGGATTTTGTGTTTGCAGGCAAGTGCTTTAACCACTGATCTATGCCCCCAGCACCCATAGTCTTTTTCAAGCATTATTTTCATGCTATCGATCCCCCATCAAGAAATCTTCAATAGCTCCTTATGAGTAAAGCCCATATACTTCACTTTTTTTTTTCATCTGAACCTGTATGTTGAGTATAGCTTTTTCACCCCATCCCTAAGCCCATGTCTTCTTTCTACACTTCGACTATGGTTCAAACAACCACCACCTTCTACCTGGAACATGATTACTGCCTAATGGCACTTCTGCTTCCATTCTCATCTCACTACAATCTGCTCTCCACAGCTCATGTGGTCTTTTGAAGGGGGAATGGCTTTGTGACAGCCGGCCTCCCGTGAAACTGTGTCACTCTGGATTTGCGCCTTTACACATTCACCTCCTTCACTGACTCTGAGTACTCCATTACTCTCTTGAACAAAATGCAGCGGAAGATGTACTAAGCTATTTCCAAGGTAAAGATTTAAGAAGAAGCAGCCGTTTCTGCGTTTGTCCTTTGAGAAACCCTAGCCTGCGCGTGACTTCTTTCTATCTCACTGGAGGGATCATGTCAGAGAGATCCTGAAACTACATGGAGAAAGACAGACCCAGTCATGTCACTGACCATTAGAGTCCAACACTTTTGTCATCTCTGCTAAGCAGCTAGAAAAAGTGATTGAGTCACAATGACTGTGTCATGTTAGTTCAGCCTTCAGACAGCTACAGCACCAGCCAGCATCACACGAAGCAGAAGAACCGCTCCACTGAGCCCTGTCAATTTCTGGAATTATGAGGTAGATTAAAATGGTTATTGTTTAAAAATACTAGCCAAGTATTCTTTGCAGCAATAGATGGTGATGGTTTTCTATGCAGCAATAGATAAATCAAAACACTGAAAGTTAAATTCAGGGCCATTGTATATTAACCTATAATGCCCTACATTGTTACCTCCTATCGCTTCTTCTTGAACCTCATCTTACTATGTCTGACACTGCTTGCTTAGACCTGTCCTTGGACATGCTTGTCTCCATGTGAAGCAGTTGTCTTGACCAGAAAGTCTTCCCAGATGGCTCGTGGGAAGCTGCTTGCTCCCTGTAACCGTCCTCTTCCCCTCATTCTCTGCGATGCCATTTTACTTGCTTCAAAGCAGTTGTCACTCTGTGGGAAAAAATCCAGTGCGTGCTTGCTCATTGCCTATCTCCACAACCCACTCCACCAGACCCAGGCTTCAAGCCAACAGACACACTGTCTACCTCGTCATCCAGGTGAAGATTTGCCATGAAGCTGAGGATGCTTATGCCAGGTTCCCTCAGTTGCATGTGCCTCTTCCAATGCTCCTTATTTAATTTTATGTTCGCAGTTTTGTGTTCTTTTTCTTTTTTCTTAAATAAGGTACGTCAGATCATTTAAACTTCAGGCTTCTGTTAAAGATGAATAAATAGGGCAGTTAAAGTGGTGTGACACAAATATATATATATTAATCTCCAGTCCTTCATGATTCCTGACTTCTAACTTCCTTCCTAGGTCAGGCCCTGGAAACTAGAATTTCTCTGCCCAAAGCAGGTCACAGAAACTCTAATCTTCCCACATCTTTCTGTCTTAGCGCTGGCTGTCAAAAAAGTTTCTGATTTATTTCATCTAATAGTAGGTCACATGACCCCCATTTTTGAAGGGTTCTCGCCCCCTGCCCAGAAAGAAAGAATGCTATATAGAGGGAACCGAGGAGAATCTGAACAAGTGGGCTTCTTTACTCAGTCATTAAGTATAAAATTAAGTAGCATTAAATCATATCCTTTTTTTTCTACTCATCTTTCTGTAAGGCTGCCTTTCTTCAGTCATGCCTCTGCAACGGTGTCTCCATAGAAGTCCAAAAAGGGCGGGTTCAGAGGACGTCCAGGTAACTGGTCATGTGGAGGGCACGTGCATTGCCCTATGCATCTCTTCCTTTGTAATCTGATCTGCCTTATAACAAACCGGTAAATACACTCTGAATTCTGTGTACCACTTGAGCAGTTATTGAAACTGAGATGGGAGTTGGGGAAATCTCTATTCATAGCCAGCTGGTCTGAAGAACAGGTGAAACCACCAGGAGCTTGGCATCTGCAGTGGAAGGGGTGCTCTCGGAGACAGAGCCCTCAACCTGTGGGACCTGCTATTTCCAGGTGGATTGCATCAGAAATGAATTCAATTAGAGGCCACT
Source organism: Ctenodactylus gundi (assembly GCA_004027205.1). Classification (NCBI taxonomy): domain Eukaryota; kingdom Metazoa; phylum Chordata; class Mammalia; order Rodentia; family Ctenodactylidae; genus Ctenodactylus; species Ctenodactylus gundi. The sequence continues at coordinate 47,767 of PVKB01000613.1, forward strand.
GGGCTGGTATCCACTGAGGAATTGGTTGCTCGTTTGACGTGTGGGTTCCCTCCCAGCCTCACTCATGATAGAAGTGATCTGTATTGTGACAGTATAATAGGAAAAACTGAGTTTTGGATTGCTTTTTTCTACCCAAGTAATTAAAGAGATTTTATTCCATAACTATGGATAGTCAGAGAAAGAAATGAGCTCCCTTCTCCATTGCAATTTGGCCTCTTAAATGGGGAGGTAAAATCAGGGGGTGGCAAGGGCTTGAGCAGTTGTAGGGGAGTGGAAACTTACTAAAAAGTAGAAAGGAGGGTAGAAAGGAGGGTAAAACTCACCTGGGGTTGTGACCTGGCACTCGCAGGAAGCTGAGCTCCTACCCTCCTACGGAACCTGGAAGAGGAGACACCTCACATTCATCTCTGAGAACCCTTTTCAGCCCGTCACATCCCCTGTCCAGAAATCTTTAGTGACTCCCATGTAAACAAAGGAGAGAATTCTGATCTCTGAGCTTGCCTTTTGAAGTCTGCTGCAACCTGGTTTTCGTTCTAGCTTCCACTTCGTGTCTTTGCACACACTCCCCACAGTCAGCCAGATCCTGCTCTGTGGACATCTCTTTCTTTTTACCAACTCTTTAGCATATCTTAGCTATTAGTTGCACCTGGAGATCAACTTCTCCTTAGCCTTGGCCTCTTGAGAAACTTAGTCCTGCTTCAGGAACCTTCTCCATAAGACATCCCAAGCTGGAGCAGACCCAGCCTTGGCTCCCCTTGCTTTGCACTCTGGCTGGACAGGCCATGCATTTGCACGAGCCATCTGTTCTGGTTATCCTATCCAAACCTGGCTGGTCCATTTGGATTACTCAAGCACTTGGTCCAGAGGACATACACCCTCAGTGAAGCCATTCCTTGCTTACAGGACCCAGTGGAGATTACAGAGGGTCTATGGAGGCCAGCGTGGCTGTGTATTTAGAGCCCAATAAGAAGAGTAACATAATTTTATAGCTTCTTTGAAATCAAATAAAAACATCAGAAATGTGAACAGAAAAGAAAATCATGTCAGAAAGGCAAAAGAATAATTTAAGTTATGAAACCACAGATTCTATAATAATTCCTGAAATGGACCTAGTGTTGCAGTATCGATTGCCAGATTGTATGTCCAAAGATCCTATGACAGTGGTTGACGACTTGGTGATTACAGTGGTGGTGATAGCACCACGAAGCCAAGCAAGTTCTAGTTTCTGCGAGGCACAACATTGGTGCTGTCGGCTGGGGTCCCGGGTGAGGAGAACGTATTATGCTACTGCACCCGTTTAGCAACGCCCACGGAAACAGGTTTTCCAAAAGGAAGTAAAAATTTATATTTCATTTTTAGAAAAAAATGGCTACATTTCCTCTCAGGCATGTAGAAGAGTCTTATTTAAAAATACATTTCTAGAAATGAAAGTATTTTAGGAAGAGGGGAGGAGCTTTTGGTTCCTGCTAGCATCCGGCTTCTTTGTCTTCTTTTCTATGTGTTTCAGCAATAAGCAAAACGACAGTCTTTTAGTAGAAGTTGAAATTGTAGCCCTAAAATAATCTACTCAAATATAGTATTTTATTTCAGTTGAGACTTACTTCCCATTGTACTTAATCTTTTCCAGGCTTGTCATTGCTTTCCCTTTGAGTTCGCACTGCAAAATGACATTTTTAGTGTCTTTGCCCTCTGTTGAATTGCCCTGGTAATAACAGTAGCTAGCAAAAGGCTCATTGTCTCGTGTGTAGGGAAAGACATAAATATTTGATCTCAGATCAGTGATGTGTGTAATTGTTGCTATAGAGAAAACCTTTGATTACTGCCCAAATTTGGAGGCCCATTAAAATTTAATTCCTAGGTCTTCTCTCTCTATAAAAACCTCAGAATATTTATAGGATATAAATTAATTCTTCCTATGACAAGGTACTCTCCATTTCCTCTGAATTGGTGCAAGAAGAAATACACCTCATCCTTAGAAATAGGACGGCGGGAGAAATTCTTTTAACAAAAACTGAAAACTTCAGGGAAGACAGTATCAAGAGAAATTGTGAATTCTCTTTTCTAGAAATCATTAAAAACAGGATAGGCTCTCATTTGTTAGTATATCTTTTGGCTAATACTGTTACGATATGCTTCTTCTACTTAATCTTTTGTTTATGGTACTGGAGACTGAGCCTGGGGCATCTACACTGAGCTACATTCCTATCTCCCTGCCACACCCTCCCCCCCATTTTTGAACCAGGGTCTTGCTAATTGCTAAACTGCGGAGGCTGGACTAGAGCTTGTGATTCCAGTTTCTACCTCTCAGACTGCTGCTATAACAAACAGGCTTGCACCACCAGGTATGGGCACATATTTATTAAAATCATTATAGAAAAGTAGACTTTGAAATAGAATAAATAAAAAATAAAAACAGCTAATATACTGGTTGCCATAATGAATTTACTAAACTTTTAAAAAACTAAATTGAAATCGGAAAACTATGGTTTCATGGCAGTGAAGTGCTATTCATAAATTGTACTTGCAGAATTCCAACAACAAAAAGGAAATATAAAACAAATGTTCTTAAGGCAACAATGGGAGTATCATAGATGAGCATTTCCTCCTAATACTTCCGTCACAATTGTAAGGGAATTTGGCTACTGTCTGACTCATCTCATTATATCCAGATGAATGAAGTACTAAAGAAATAGATAATCCTGAAGCTTTATTTTACACGTTAGTTTCAAAGCCTCTCAGCTATTCTCAAAGCTACTATGGTAACACGATTGATCTATCTTCTGCTTTTTTTAGTCTCTCTCCTTTTCTTCTCCCAAAAGAATAAAAATTTAGTAGATGTTTAGTTACTTTTCCATCACTGCGAGGGAATCTCCCACATGCACAAATTAGGAGAAGAATGATTTATTTTAGCTCCCAGTTTCAGAAGATCACAATTCATTCACAGTGGGTGGCTGGAAAATGATGGAATCACATGGTGGGATTAGGGCCCGGGCTGGAATGGATCCAGAGATAGAGCTGGTGACAGAGGTCCTCAAAGCATGGCATAACAGAGATAAGTCTGGGAGGAAGGAGAGAACCAGTCCACACCCGCCCCTTCCATCCAGGTCCCACTTCCCTCAACAGTACGCAGTATCCACAGGTACATGAAGTTTTGGGGGGACACTCCAGATCCAAACCACAACAGTAGGTGGCCCAAGAGGATTGCCTATTTGTGATGCCCTAAATAATTCAAGTTTGACTCAGAGTTAAATCTAAAGGGAATCTAATGAGATTCTTGGTAACTCAAGAGTCTAGAATTGTCATGTTTTGTTGCTCTCACAGAAACCCAGTAGCCGCAACTTAAGGGAGGAAAGATTTATTGCCTCCCAATTTCAGAAGGTCTCAGTCCATTCACAGGCAGCTGGCAATGGTGGACGTATATGGCATAGTAGGAGGTGAGGTGGTCACAGCATGGCAGGCAGGAAGCCATGTGAGGGAGGACGGGCAGAGCTCCTTACACCCTTCCAGGTCCTGTGCCAAGAATCTGCCCCTTCCTGGTCAAGCCCCATGTCCTGCCACTTCCAGGCAGGCCCCACCTCTCAGCACCTGTCGTTCCACAGGTGCTCCACAACACACAAATCCATGAGGCTTTGGGGGGACAACGCAGATCCCGGATCCAAGAGTTTAGGTTTTCTTGTTGGTATGGATCCTGCCACTAATTCTCCTACTGGTGAGTAGAGATTGAAGATTAGAGAAGCTAAGAGTGTAACATAAGAAATAAACCATCTAGAAGTTTAATGTCAGTTATGCCACCGAATTGCTGAGAGATATGAAGCCAATTTTTAAAATTTCTAGGCCTCAATATCCTCACAGAGATCATGAGAAAAGTAGATAAAATTGTACTGAAGAGTAAAGGAGATAATATCTGTAAACTATTAGAAAAAGATGTGACCAGAGAATTTTAATATTAGTCATTACTAGAATTTTCACAATGACTACAAATCTCAACGTTTTCATCACTTTATCATTAATGATGTTTGAAACAGCCTTAACAAGGAGAATTTCCCTAGGCATTTGCTGGGAGAGAAAGCAAGGAAAAGATTCTCTTCTGATTCCTGTGCATTCTCTTACGCTGTGTTGTCAATATGCGCTCTCCCAGTTGAATATCATGATGAGCCTGGAGGGTAAATGTCATGCAGTCTTCTGGAACTTTTACCCATGAGACATCATCACAATCCTACATATACGTGCCAAGCAGAGTGTAGGAGAGCTGTTCAGGAAATTAATTAATGGGTGCCAGGTAAATCTTGAACTCTCAGGTAAATAAATCCTATTTTCTGGTATGCATTGTCCTAGACTGGGCCTAAATTTAGCATGAAAGATTCGCATTAATAGCTTCTTCATATAGAAAATTTCTGTAAAACCCTGTAAAAGTCAGACAGGATGACATTTGTGTTATCAATACCCATACATTTAAAAGTAGCAATTTGGTTCAAATATAGACATCTATAAATTGAGTATAAGCGGTTGTTTTTCTTTTGCACATAATGTTTGGAAAGACCACTGTTATTTCTGAAACTTAGTATATAGTCCACTGAACCTTTTACAGTGAGCGAAAAGGCATGCTATAAAAACGAGTCCTCCTGCCACCCCACTCCTTATTTATTTTTTCAAAGATAAATATTGTTGTTTTATTACCACTATTGTGTTTCACATACTCTTTTAATAAGAATGTGTTCCTTTAGAATATTCTCAGGACTACAGCCAGTACAGGACTGAATATCAGAAGACTCCTCATCAAATTAAAAAACTAGTCCTTTGTCACTTCAGATTCCAAGGAAGCAAGTCAAATACTTTGTGCCAGAAGTCTCTAGCAGATATTTCTAATGGTCTCACTAGTATAAAATGACCCCGGGAAAAAGGCACTGAAGAAGATTTTTTCTTTGGATCTGGACCTGAACATTGAGCTTGAGTGTGGAACTGCACATAATGAATCATCTTAGATTGGATACACGTCCAGAATTTATTATGGCTTCCACATGTCACTCCAAGTGCAGCTCAGCACTACAAGCACGCACATACGTACAGCTGGAAGGATCTTATATATCTTCAGTATCTTGTCATTTTTCAGTTAAATACAGATGACAATAGTCTAAGTCTTTAATTGTTCCACATTAGTTATTGGCAAAAGTGGTTTTCTTAGGTAATAATTTCTGGGCACTCAGAAATTGATCTTGAATCTTTGGTTACCATCCTCCAATTAGTGGTAGGTTGTGTGCTAGGTTTCATGAACTTTTCAATTAGACCTTCAAGGTGATAGAAACCAGGGATTTAAAAAATTGGTATAAATGCCTTTAAGCCACCTCAAATAAAAGCATATCAGCTGTCAGAATTATAATGGATGGAAAAGTGTGGGTTCTCAGTAACTTGCTCTAAGTTATGATTCCCTTAGCAACCAGTTTCATATTTTCTTCTACTATTGTATTACTGTTTACCATCCTTTTATTTCAGCTTTTAAATATTCTTTTAGCATTTCTTAAGGCAAATATGGTAGTGAATTCTCTCTTCTTTTGTTGGTTTGGGAAAGTCGTTCTCTGTCCTTCATTTCTGAGGGAGAGTTTTGGGCATAGTGTTCTTAGTTGGCAGTTTTTGCCTGCAGAACTTTGAATATGTTACCTAGCTTGCCAGGTTTTTGCTGAAAACTTTGCTGGCGATCTAATGAAGGATCTTTAGTATGTGACTAGTTTTTTTTTTTTTCTTGATGCTTTCAAAATTCTTTTTCTCTTTGACTTCTGACAATTTGGTTACAATGTTTCAGTGAGAATTTTCGTCCTAGTTGACATCCTGTGGGTATCCTGCAGATCCTGCAGATCTGTTTTCTTCCCCAATGTGTTAGCTTTCTGTAACTGAAAGGAATACCTGAAATAAATCACCTTTGAAAGAGAAAATGCTTATTGAGACCCACAGTGTTTGAGTTTTCACTCCATGACCAATTTGCCCTGTGCTTTGGGCATATAATAGTACAGTCCATCATGACAGATGTGTGGTAGAAGACACCTGTTCACTTCATGGCAGGGACATAAAAGAGAGAGTGGAAGGAGCCGGGGTCCTCAGTTTAGTTTTATACTGAAAGTTGTCTCCAGAGAGGGCTGAACTGTATCCCCAGGCCCCATTTTTTTTTTTTTTCATTTGAGATAGGCTGGGAACACAGGCATGCAGCACTCTGCCCACAATCCTCTCCCCCCCCCCAATATTTATTAGTACATATATATATATATATATGCAATATAGAACGGCTACATTGAGTGTGAGAATTTTTTCCACATATATGTCACAACAACATTACAATTCCTCCCCCCCCCATTAGCCCTCCCACTGCCACCCCTCTTCACCAACTCCCACTATCACACTCATTTGGTTCTTTAACATGCCTGTATTCTGAGTTTCTTATATTAGAGAAATCATGTAATATTTTACCTTCTGAGCTTGACTCATTCACTAAGCATAATGGTCTCAAATTGCTTCCATTTACCTACAGAAACCTCAAACTTATCTGTCTTTATAGAATCCTCTTTGAGGGAAGACCTTCAACGGCTGAAACCACTCTCCAAGCCCACTTCTTTGTTTCTACCACCTCCAACAGTTCTAAGCTAGACACTAAGCCTTTAACTCAGGGAACCCTGGCGCCATTGCAGGCCCAAGCCATTGCACTCATACTTGAGGAGTTTACAACCATAACGTTTTCGAAGAGCCTTGTTTCCTTCATCTCACTCAACTTTTGAAAATGTCGCATTACGTATGCCCACTCAGCTTTGTCTCACAATTCCACAAGCTTTCCTCCCTTCCTTTTGTTCTTTCTTTTTGCTACTCCAGCTGCACTATTTCCAGTGCCCTGTTTTTGAATTCACCGAACTTTCTTCTGCTAGACCGGGTCTCCTGTTGAACTTGTGCAGTGAATTTTTCAGTGAGTTGTTGTTTTCCTCAGCTCCTTTTCGATTGGGTTGCTCTTTGGTACATTGTTTATATTTTGTCTCTTGTGGAAGTTCTCACTTTGTTTATGCATCATTCTCATGACCTCAGTGAGCTTCTTCATGAGAGTTATTCTTAATTCTCTTCTAGATACATCATAAGACACTATTTCTGTTATGGCTGAGATCCAAAATGTCCTCTTAAAAGGCTCATTGCGTTGAAGCCTTGATTGCTGGTGAGCTGTTGGGGAGTAATTAGATAATAAGGGCTTTAATTGCACCAGTGGGTCAATCCACTGATGAAATCACAATTTGATGGCGTTACTGGGACATAATAAAAACTTACCAAGTGGGGCCTAGTGGGAAGAAGCAGGTCCTTGGGGTGTGGCTTAGAAGGTTTTATGTGACCCTGCCCCATTTCTGGCTCTTTCTGTTCTCCTTCCTAGCTACCACAAGGTACCTCACCATCCCCTCTCACCATGATGTTTCTGCCTTACCACAAGCCTAAATCAATAGAACCAGCTCACTATGGATTGAGAACATGAGCCAAAATTAACCTTTTCTCATTTAAGTTGTGTATGCCGGCCATTTGGTCCCAGCAACAGAAAGCCGACTAACACAATTCTGTTACAGCCATTTTCTGAAGGTTTCATTTGAAATATCCTTGCTGGATACTTCCTTTTCCTTAGTGGAGTTCTATCTACACACTAAACAAAGCAGGTGCCTCACAGGGTCTTCATAGTCTTCTTCTTTTTGTTTCTTTCAGAAAAAAGATGTCCCCTCCCCAGTCAGATGGCCAGAGACGCTGGGGACCCTTATCAATTCCTTTCTTCTCCGAGGAAAGCAGAGAGCTTCGGTTTGTGTCTGTTTCCTTTGCCCTGAGGCAGAAATAGGGAAGAGCTATGTCGTGTGGCAGCCTAACCACTGACTTTGTTCTTCTCCAGGTAACTAGACTGTGTTAGGCCTATCGGAGACCAAAACTAGTGAGAGAAATGCTAGTTCTTTAAACACCCTTGGAGAAGGTGGGGTTCTCAGTGCATACATTATTCTCCCTGTGGGGAAGCTGAGAGATGAAATTTTTGTCAGCTTGCCCTGTGCTAAGCAGGAGAGAGGATTAGTACTATTTATAATGCCAAGTATCTGCTTACATTCTTCTTTGGTTGGCCAGAATGTGCCAAGCCTATCAGAGCTGGAACACTGGCCAATGGAAGCCAGTCCTCTTTGGAACCCCCTCAGAAAAGTTTAGGTGCTGTAAACTACCAGCTCACTCCCGTGTGCAAGGCCAAGAGCTAGGGACTCTTATTCATTGCACAGTGCTGGGCTCGGGGCAGTGGCTCCGACAAAAGGATGTCTTGAACCTCTTTATTGGTTTTGGTGACCAGTTGCACAAGTTTCTGGGGGTACAGAAGCCCTCCAGTTAGCTTCTGATTTCTCACAAAGAAAATCTGTCCATGAATTGTTGCCGAGTCAGAGTGTTTGTGGGTGGCGATGGTAGGGTGAAGGAGAGTATAGGTTTCCTATTCTGCCGTCTCACTGACATTACCCATTTTGTCCCAGTGAAAATGGAATTGATGTTACCTTCCAGTGGGCGGAGAGGGCAGGGGGTAATTGCTATTACCTTTCAGTCGGTGATGAAGTAGATTATCCACTAAAATAGAGCAATAGCTTCATTTTCAGATGCTCTGTACAGATGACAAATACAGGTAAAGAAAGAGTCCCTGAATTTTGAAGAGACTCCCTTAAAGACAATAGGTACAACCTATTACTTAGAGAGGTTTGGGGAACGTGAATGGGCTGGCCAAGGTTAAGTCTCTAAAACCTAGAGCTGGAAACTTTTAACTGAAAAAATTGATTCTTCAAAGATATTTCAGTGTAACTGATGAAGTAAGACTGGCTTACGGAAACAATCAATAAGACTGACAAGGAAGGCACCTTAGGAATTCAATTCTTTTTCTTCTCAAGAGAAAAAAATATAGAATGAAAAATAGCATTAATTATCAACAATGTAATTTCTAAGGAAAGTGGAATCATAAGTTTTTACAATTTAGATAGTACTTCATCCGAAATATATTCCTTCTTTGGTTTTAGTCCATTTTCAAAAAACAATTAATACCAACTGAGTTTCTGCTGTATGCAAAGCACTTTCCTAGGTGCTTTGGTGCAGTGGGGAGCAAAATCAGACCCGTTCTCAGCTTTTTGAAACACAGAGAGCCCAGACATTATGGTAACAAGAAAGGGCACATAGATTTCAGTGCAATTGAGTTAACTGGGATTCAGATATGTTCATGAATTTAGGACAACTTGATTAACCCAAGTCTCCAAGAGCCTGACTGTCTAGCTCTATGAATCAAATTGAGATTTTTAAACCATAAAAGCTGAGAGCTATACTGTAGCACATGGAGACCTGTTAAAGTCGCCATGGCCCTGTGTGTTGGCTCTCAGTGTGTGGCATCTTCTCTACAAGCTCTAGGCCATTTTCATTCATTTTGGCAGCAGGGGCCAAATCTTCCTCAGATTCATACATACACAGACATCCTCTGGAAAAAAACCGAGCTTTAACTTTTCTGTATATAGCCTATAGTTCCTGGTACCTGTTGATCTCTCCTGCACCGTGTTTGTTTTTAGTGGCAAGTCTGTCGACCTGCATCTAACATTCCCGGTCGTGTGCACATACAAATCTGGAAAGGTAAAACTGCAAGGAAAAGGTCCTCTAAAGAGAGAAGGCATGATAGGGATTCTTCAAATTAGGAAAAAAAAAAATGGCAATAGAAGGCAGGGAACATAATCCAACAGGGAAGGACAGTATAATTGAAACCTTGATTTCATAGCATCCATCATATATTTTATATTTTAATTTCAAGAATTCATCCTATTATATCTGTATTATTCTACATTCTGAAATTACTGAAAGTATTGATCTAAATCTACCACAGGATTATAAATTTCTTGAAAAGTCATGAAGCCCTCACAAATTATTTACTTACTCAAGATTAAGTGTTACATAGGCTACCATATTCTCTAGTAAATCCTTTTATCAATTATTTATTTAAGTGATTTGCACATTTAACTGTATTTTTGCTTGTGACTTATTAAGTCTTGAATCTTTAAAAGGTGAGATTAAAAATGCTTGAAATAATGTATTTTACATAAACCGAATAATTCAAAAACAACTGTAAAGGAAGTGAATCCAATTGCTTCTACTTAGAATTGCTAAATGAGTTCCAACCATGTGGCTTCTACGTGGCTTTAAATCACCCTCTGTTTTTACTTTACAGTTTATATGGTACTTTAGAACTACTTGTTTTCATTAGTTAGTTTGTTCTTGCAAAAAGAATAAAAATAGCATCGTAAAAACATACCCTGATACTCTTAAGCAGAAAACTCATACTAGACTTTGATAATGCACACAAGACATGTCTCTAGGTTTCTTTTTTCTTGTTTTTTTTTTCTCCCAGGGAACAGCTCTAGAAGTGATCAATATTTTTTTCCTTTGAAGGACACGACACTAGTTTAAAAAAGACTTCAATTAGGAGTCATATTTTCTTTGCACCTACAGAATACATGCTTATTAATTTTAAAAAGTTTCATTCTAGCATCGTGATTCGTCACAATAACAGCAATAATACTATTGCAAAAAAATTGGCATCAGGTATATATTAAATCCCTCACTGTGTTATAATACCACACTGTTACAGCATTAGAGAAGTCATTACTTATATTAGTCTCATTAAGAACAAAAAAAAAACTGTAAAAGAAATGAGCAATCAAATGTAAGCACTTATTGTGTGACAAACACTCTGTCAGTTGCTTTGCGAAGATTAACTCATTTACTTGTGATAACTTTGGGAATTAGACATTATTATTCTCCTCTCTTAAAGGATAAAGAAGGTGAAGTCACAGAGAGATTAAGTCATTTGCTAAGCTGACATGGCAAACCACAGTGTCAAGATCTGACCCAGGATGTCTGGCTCCTGTGCCAGAAATCTATTAAGCTATGCCATCACTTCGTGAGTCCACAGAATCACCACAGGGAACCCTAGTGAGAAGCCAGGAATGATTTGTTTTAGTTTTTTTTTTTTTTTAAGTTGCATGCCCCAAGTGGTGGGTTCCAGGCTTCTAGAAAAAGTAACACTGCAAAAGAGTACCATTGGGCACTGGCTTTACACCATGAGAATAGCTTTTGGGTTATCAAACTTTGAATGTTCTGGTTTCATTAAGGAGATTGCATCAGTGGGAGATGAATGAGTCACTCTCAGCTGCTATGCAAGTGTCATCACCTCACACCCTTCTCAATGTCTTGCTGGATGTCTGCTCTACTCATGGACAGAGGAGTGCTTTGATACTTGAGATAGCCATGTCTTCTTACAAGTTAAATGAATGATATTTACCTGTATGTACCCTACTCTGAGAATTAACTATCTCACATACATCTCTACCCATCTTGCAGTAGATGTAAGATGGAAACCAAACGATGTGACCCCTTCTGTCCCTCCTCTCACTCGGCTTGGACCAAGCCACTGTGCCATAGATGAGTCTCCAAGAGTTTCCACTTTCTTTCACACAAATAAATCCCCAGTGGCTCACCCTGGTTTCTAACCTCTGTCACCCAGCCCCTTTAAGCGGGTCATACTCACAAACAGATAAACAAACCCTAAAGACAGCAGTAACAACAAAATCCTGTGTGTCAGGTAACAGAGCAGACACAACTAGAGCCGGGCAGGTCCAAAGCTCCTTGTCCGTCACTCGATGCTGCTTCCTGGCGGCCAGCTCTCCATACCTCAGCTTCCAAAACCTGGAAGAAAATGTTGTCCCCTACCTACTCCCTTCCTCCCTCAGAAAAAGAAAAGGAAGAAACTAGCTGACTCATCAAATAACTCAGGAGTTAAGCCAGAAAGTTTTTTTTTTTTTCATATTATAGACTAGTTTTCAAACATTTTGAGGGCAGATGACTATATCAAAAATTCTCCTAGGCACTGGGGATGCAGTTCTGTGATACAGTGCTTGCCTAACAGGCATGAGGCTCTGAGATTCATCTACTACATCAAAAAATTTTTTTCTAATTTAACTAAAATTCCATGACTACACTACAAATAAATTTAAAAGGTTCATTTGAGAATTCTTTGGTACTCTAAAAAGTGAGAAAAATGAGTATAGTAGCTTTGGAAATACATTTTTCTATGTATTACTGCAAATTATTTTTGAGAAACACTATATAACCTAAGATTTCTGCCTTTCTAGACTATACTGCGTGTAGCATTCGCGTTTGTGAAAAATACACACAATGGCACCATAATACTTCCACATAAAAATATGGCTTCTATTTAAAACATTCTTAAGGATTACACTTGGTACACATTGCTTTTATTCTTTCTAGACTTGTTCCAATTCATGTGCATACCTACTATCATTGATAACATGTCAAATGAAGTTGCTACTTTCAACCTGAAGCTTCAGGAGCATGTCCAAAATTGTATTTTATATATATATACACATATGTACACATGTGCATACACACACATATATAAACACTTATATATTAATTTCTATAATACCCTAAATCTCACAAAAGCATGTAAAGAAAACAATGTCTGTCCAAAGCAAGCCCACATACATAGTTCTCCCCATCTATGGCACGAAGATTCTCAACAGGTACTTGAATTTACACATAGTAGCAAATCCCACACGTACTATATTTTTCCCTATGTGAGCAAACATACCTATGATAAAATTTAAGTTATACATCTGGCTCAGTAAGAAATGAGCAGCAATAACTGATAAAGCAGAGAATGTATAATACTACACTGTAATAAAAGTTATGTTAACGCAATCTCACACACACTCTCAAAATATCTTACTGAGCTGCACTCACCCTTCCTGTCAACCATGAGAAGTACATGAGAACTACAGAGAATAACACTACAGACAAGGGAGTTACAGTATTGTAAGTTAAGTCAAAAAACCAAGTGAAACTCTAAAAGCTATTTTTCTAAACTCATAGGCCAACAACAAAAGGAAACATTCTATTTCTTAATTTTACTGTATGAAATGGAAGGTCCGATTACTGATGACTTTGCAAAACCTAGGTCTGCGTCAAGTTTCACAATGCACTTGCTATAGCTGTGGATTTGTTCCTAAAAGGAAATGACAATTCTATGAAGGCCAGCCCTTGATTGCAATACGTGGTCTCTGTTCCCACAACAGGAGCATCAGATGGGACCACTCTCCAGAGCTCACCATGAGGCCTGGGTTTTGCTTTCCCACCAGTGGGCAAAGAGCAAACACTTACATTGGTGAGTTGTGTTTAATTTCTAGGAGCACAGAGGACTTGAGTTCTGTATCCCTCTCCAAAGGTCTGGTCATTCATGGTGGAGAGACCAGGAAATGTCCAGGTCATGCTGCTGTCTTTAGACTGTGGGAATAAAGACCAGATTAAGCCTCTTGCATGGTTGATTTGGGATCTGTTGAGATGCATGATGGGCTTCATGGTTTTTCTCTCACGAATTCATTCAATTATAAGTCTTCTTTGGAAGTAAAGATATCTATGATACGGGAGAAAGGCCATGCTGCCTAAAGTCATGATAGTATCTGCAGAATGCTTTGAGCCAAAGCTCTTAAAGGCAGTAATGATAAAAAGGTACAACGAAGGAACTCCAGTTGAGTGTGATAGGAAAATGTACTCACTTGTTTACACTGTCAAAATCATCTAGGAAATGAAGAGTGCATAGAGGTTTAGAAGCAATATGAGAATTTAGAATCCCTGATTTTAAGTTTAAATGGTGACTTAGATGACTTCAAATACATGAGTTGTTTTGATAACGCCTGAGATGTGGGCAATCATCTATTTTCTACTTCTATGACTTGTAAATAATAGCAGGAAGGCTTAAAAGTATGAACTACATAAAGATATTTGTTCATCATAAGCAGCACTGTACTTCATTGGCTAATCAAAGGAAGAGTAGCACAGGGGCATGTCATAGAATTTGATCATAATTGAATCCCCCAATGACTTCATAGGACTCTTTAATAGGACTTGAGTCATGGAGGTCAAAGAGCTATTCCCTAAGTGCTTTCAATAGTGAAAAAAAGCCCACTGTCCCAAGTGGTAAGTCATTATGTTTTCAAATAACATGAATCATTATTGGACAGTTCTTTCTCATGTGAAAATGATCTTTCTTTGAACTTCTATTCCTTGATCTACTCTCTGAAGCTATAAAAAGATTTGTTCCTTTTCTGTGTTATAATACATTAGATATTTCAAGTTTACTATTGTACTCTGCCTGTCTTTACCCTTCCATAGATAAATATCACATTTCCTCAAAGCATTTATAAAATTTTATCCTTATCCATCCTCACGGAGAGTGCTTAAGTCTCACCTTTTGGTGTCTTTAGCATATTACTATATCTTAAAACTTTTCTCTCTTATATCTCTTTACCCCTTTAAAAACAAGAACACAAATACTCTTACTCCTTACTTTCTCTTATTTTTTCACTTTATTCTTTTCTCCATTAAAAATTAACATTTAAAATTGGAACTTCTTTTTCTTCCTTCCATCTTTTTTCCTTCCTTTCCTCCCTTTTTTTTCTCTTTCCTCTCTCTCTTTTCCTTTACACCCTATAATTTGGTTTCTGTCTTCATATCTACTGAAATTGTCTGATAATATCACTAGTGACCCTTGGAGTTGACCTGTCAACTGGGTCAATGGTTCTATTTATCAGACAAACATGGTTCCTTGGTTCCTTTTGCTATTTGTAAGCTCTTGGAAATATACTTAAGTTCTCTCTTCAGTCTTGGTTTCCTCATTGATAAAATGGATTGTCTGAGATAAGACAATCTCACAAAACCATTTTAAAGCCCGGCTTACAGCTGATGACCAATGTTGGTGGTAGCCATTTTTGCAAAAAGTATTTTTAATTGATAAATAATAATTATATTAACATATGGTATACAATTTGATGTTTTGACACATGTAAACTTTGCATCAGGCTAATTAGAATATCCACTACCCAGATTTTTATCATGGAGGCAAAATTTGCAGAGATGGGAAGGGGACGTGGGGACAGCAGGGCATGGGAGGGGAAGGAGGGTAAGGTATAGGCGAAGTAGCCCTATGAAGATGCCCTATGTATATGCAGTAGCTTCCTATGTTGGATATAGTTATTATGTACACAAACACACTGATAAAAAATTATCTTAGGAAAAAATGAAATGTGCGTGATTATTAACTACCATCACCCCGGTGTGCACAGACCCCTGCAATGTGCTCTTCCTACTTAACTCTAACGTGGTACCCATCAACCAGGGTCTTACGCTAGTGCTTATTACTTGCTTTTACCAATGACTGTTGTCTCAGTCCATTTGTGCTGCTATAAAAAAAATCTAAGACTGGTGGATTTATATATAAAGAGAACAAAAAGTTATTTTTCTCACAGCACTGGAGGCTGGGAGATGCAAGATAAAGACACCTACAGGCCGGGCATCTGATGAGGGCTGCTCCCCACTTCTAAGGTGGCACCTCATTACTGCATCCTCTGGAGGCGAGGAGCACTGTATCTTATCCACAAGGAGAGGAGCCCTCAGAACCTGATCACTTCTTAAGGCCTCACTTATTAATATCATCACATTGGCCTTTAAATTCCAACACCTGAGCTTTGGAGGTACGCATTCAAATCATAGCAGCTGTAAGACATTAGCATACTTTAGGATTAGCTGGTAGGCTTGTTAAAGTACAGAGTGTTGAGTCATCCCCCACTCCATAGTTTCTAAATCTTAAGACTGCTGGGCCCTTCCTTCAGGCCCAGTAGGGTTTGAAATATGCATTTCTAAAATGTTCCCTGATGATACAGATGCTGCAAGTTTAGGAATGACACTGAGAACTGTACAGCTACCATTAGATCCTTAGATATTTCTTCATACTTATATCTATCGATACAACAATATCTAATGCTTTATTTCTTCCTTCTTTTAGATCAAATGTGTCTACTCTGTAGCTTGGCTTTTATTTTGTGAAGAGGACTTGTCTTGGGCACCATATAAAATAAACTATATAGTATAGTAAATGCATGTAAGTACTAGAAGATCCTTTTAAATTTTTGATTTTTTAAAAATCAAAGGCAAAAAATGAAGGGCTACAGGTTGGGCAATTTTAGATACTATGGCTTTAAAATATGATTTTCTCTGGTTTCCCTTTGATCATTTATTCTCAATCTCCTACTTCTATCACCAAATTCTTACCTTGAGTTCTGTTTTATTCCTCTTTTTAAAAATTAATTAATTAATTAGAGACAGGGTCTTGCTCTGTAGTGCGGGCTGGTCCTGAACTCACTAAGGAGGCTAGGCCCACCTTGGACTCACAGCAATTCTCTTTCCTTAGCCTCCCAAATACTGGGATTATAAGCATGTGCCACCATGCCCGGCTTTTGTAGTGCTGAGGAATCGAAATCCAGTACTTAGTGCTTGCTAGGCAAGTGCTTTAACCACTGAGGCATTGCTACAGTCCTACTTTTTACTCTCTTCACTCTCCATGAATTTGCCTTAGGCACATTTCCATCACTGGAAGACAGAACCTGACACCAACAACTGAATGGAGGAAAGGTTTATTTTGGCTCACGGTTTTAGAGGATTCAGTCTGTATCTCGCTAGCTCCAAAGTTAAAAGGACACAGTGGAAGGTTCTCAGTGGAGAAGAGCCGCTCATCCCATAGCTGCCAAGCAGCAGTGAAAGTAGGAAGAAGCCGGAGATGAGAATATACCCTTTCAGTTCATGTCCCCCGTTGCCCAACCCACTAACCAGGCACCACTTCTAACAGTACATAAAGTCACCGATGGATTATTCTGTTCATGAGTACAGTGCCCTCAAGATCCAATCACCTTGAAAAATACATAAGACATTTGGGTAGAGTTTTATATATAAGCCATGATAAGGATCAACAACAAGTAACAGTAAACCTCTCAAAAAAAAATGGCCACATCAAGGCCCAGCTGTTGACAATTCAGGGCTGATATGAGAACTCTGCGTCACAAAGTTATTTGATAGATTTCTTCTAGTGTAGTTCATCATTTATAGCCATTTCCAAGGTCATCTGTGGCCTAAATACAGCCTTTACATATGCATTTTACCCACCAAAGAGGAGGAAAGGGTACAGAAAAAGGGTAAAAGACAGCTGCTAGCTTTTATCCGGACAACAGTTGTAGTGTAGAGAGGCTCACCCTACTCCTGTATGACCTCATATTACTTTACATAATTACACTGGTAACAGTACGATTACCCAACAAGGTCAGATTTTGAGGTAGGAGGGGTTAGGACATTAATACGTGAGTTTTATGAGAGACGCATTCAACCTATAACAAGAGATAACTCTTTGCTGCCTAGTTACTGAGATGAACCTTGAGTCTAGCATTCCCTAGATCTCAGGCTTGCGCATGGTTCCAATGGTTGTGGCTGGTGCCCGGGAGAGGGGAGTGCAGCATGTCGGAGCTGTGACTGCACGTGTCTGCCAGAGGGCCAGGAGCATGTTCAAGGTGGTTTCCCATGGGAGGGGTCATGATTGGGCCCATCTGTACCACGAACATGATTGCTGAACCTATTGAACAGGCCACCTGCCTGAGATCCCTTACTTAAACACAAACACACTTAATAGAGGAAGCCACAGTGTTACCAGTGTGAGGTGCATCCTCTCCCTGGGGACTTGTGTGGCTCATCCAGACTGTGCTCAAACACATTCACATTCTGTTCACATTCATTCTCGGAGAGATTTTTCCAGACCAACCTAACTCTAATGTCCTTTTGATGAACCTCTCCCATCCTTCCCTAGCCCCTTACCACATTTTTAAAAAGATGATATCTTAAATATTTGATGAAATATCATTGAGCATTTACACATTTATAAGAACTTGATATAAAAACATGACCATGAGAAGTCTTTTATAGACTATGACTTCTGATTGGGGGAATCTCTAAAAAATATGGCCAATAAACTCAATAATAGTTTTCATCACTAGCTGAGTTGCTACTAGGTGTTTGTGCTGGTTAAGGTTCTAGGAGAGGCAGAATTCACAAAAATTATAAGAAAGGGGAATTTATTTGAAGGGCTTACAAGTCTGAGGAAAAATAGTCCAGAAAGGTGGCCTGTGTGTGTGTGTGTGTGTGTGTGTGTGTGTGTGTGTGTGTGAGCTGCAGAGTTCCACAGCTACTCAGCTGGGAAGTAAAACACTCGTCTAGAACTTCAGGACAGCTGGTGAGAGTCTGCTGTGGATCTCAGTTGTTCAAAGAACAATGGTGAAGACTGGAGAATGAAGATCGGTGATGTTGGACTGGAGCAAGTTGATGTCTGTAGAAAATTGGGTTTTTCTTTGTTGGTAGATCCTTTACTACTCACCCAATTTCATCCCTGGTTATTGCTCCATTCATGTTTTCTATATCTTCTTGGCTTAATGTTGGTATATCATATGTATGACCAACAGAGAGATTATGTCAACTTGAGGCAGTTAGGAACCAGTCTGGACTGGGTTTAGGAACCACACCTAGATTAGGCATTTAGGAACCAGCCTGTGGATTAGAGTGTGAGTGATGTGTGGACCAGTGAATGAATGAGGAACACCCACTTGGATGTGGGAGGCCCAGCTCGGAACTTGGACTGTATAGACGGAAAATAGAAGAAAGATTGTTACAGCTTTTTCCTCTGGAGAGAGACTGGACTTGATGGGACTTGGCTTCCTGTTAATGATGTCATGAGGAGCTGCCTCCACCTCTGCCTCCACTCGGTACTTCCTTTACTTTCAGGCACCCCTGAGTGGACTGTGACCTTCTGAAACTGTGAGCTAAAATAAACCTTTCCTCCCCTAAATTTGTGGATGTTGGGTACTGAGTGATACCAATGAAAAAGTAACTAAGACAATGTGTGTCAAGGAATTATTCATTCCTGAGTGCATAAATTTGATGGAATATATATTTTTGAAATAGTTTCTTATAATTCTCTGGATTTCAACAGTGTCTGTTGTGATCTCACCTTTTTCATTTCTAATTGCATTGATGTGAATTTTTTTCTTTCCTTCTTTTGGTGAGTTTGGGTAGAGGTTTATTAATGTTATTTACTCTTTCTGGTTTTTTTTTTTTTTTCAGAAAGGGTCTCACTCTGTGGCCCAGGCTGGTCCTGGACTCACTATAGAGCCCTTGTTGGCTTTAGACTCACTACAATCCTGCTGTCTCAACCTCCTGAGTGCTGGGATTATAGGTGTGTGCCATCATACGCAGCTTATGTGGTGCTAGGGAATCAAACTCTGGTACTTAGAGCTTGACTTAGCACTAGCTAGGCAAGTGCTTTAACCATGGAGAAATTCCTTCAGCCCTCATTTACCCTTTTGAAGAACCAACTCTTTGGCTCATTGATCTTCGGTATTGTTTATTTTTAATTTCATTGATCTCTGCTCTGAATCTTATAATTTTGTTCTTTCTATTACTTTTGGATTGACTTGTTCTTGTTTCTCAAGGACTTTGAGCTGCATCATTAGATCATTAATTTCAGACTGTTCTGGGGTTTTTTCATATGTCCACTCTTAGCTATAAATTTCCCTTTTAATGCTGCTTTCATTGTGTCCAGAGATTGTGGTATGATGCACTTCTATTGCCATTTAACTTTAGGAAGTTCTTGATTTCTTCTGTGATCACTCCTTGTTTAATAATGTATTATTTAGTCTTCATGTATTTGAATAGTTTCTGTAGTTATTTTTGCTATTGATTTCTAATTTTATTCCACTATGATCTGAAAATATGCAGGCAATGATTTCAATTATTTTGTATTTATTTATGCATGTTTTATGACTAAAGATATGGTCTATTTTGAAAAAAGTCCCGTGTGCTGATGAGAAACATGTGTATTCAGTTGACATTGGATAGAACAGTCTGTATATATCTGTTAAGTTCATTTGCTCCATGGTGTGATTTAACTTTGATACTTCTTTGTTGATTTTTTGTCCAGTTGATCTGTCTATTTGTGAGAGTGGGGTACTGGAACCCCCTAATATGAGTGTATTTGGATTTATTTAGTCCTTCATGTCCAATATTTTCTGTTGTATGTAACTGGATGCTCCTGCATTGGGTGCATATATATTTGCAATTGTAAGTTGTTCCTGTTTTACCAAGATGTAGTGATCACCTTTGTCTCTTCTAATCTGTGTTGGTTTGATGTCTGCAGTGTCTAAAAATAGTATAGCTACTCCTGCTTGTTACTGGGCTCCAGCAGCATGTAATGTTGGTTTCCAGCCTTTTACCTTCACTCTGTGTCCTTATTTGTGGGTGAAGTGTTTTACAGGTGAAACATGGTTGGATTTTGGTTTTTTGATCCATTCTGCCAGTCTGCATCTTTTGATTGGTGAGTTAAGACACAGCATTGAGAGTAATTATTGTCAGATTTTTATAGAGTCCTGGCATTGACCTGTTCTTCTACTATTGGTTCTTTGCGTTTGTTGTTGTTGTTGTTGTTGTTGCACTTACTTTTTAGATGTTTCCATTCCTCTATACCTTTTGCTGTTGCTTGTGTCTCTAAGATGCCTTTGAGTATTTTCTGCAATGCTGGGTTAGTGGTTGCAAATTTCTTTAGGAATTCTTGGTCATAAAAAATTTTTTACTCTCCCTTCAATTTTCAGGGATAATTTTGCTAGATATAACAACCGGGGTTGACATCTGCTGTCTATTAAAGTTTGAAAGATTTTGCTCTAGGCGCTCCTCACATTTAAAGTTTGCATTGAGAAATCTGTGGTGACTCAAATGGTTTTCCCTTGGTAAAATAATGTCTGTTCTTCTCTTGCTGCTTGTGATATTCTTTCTTTATGTTGGATTTCTGAAGTTTTGATTATGATATGCCATAGGGAGTTTCTTTGCTGATTGAGATTATTTGCTGTTCTATTAGCTTCTTGTATCTGAATTTTAATTTCATTTTCTAGATTTGGGAAATTTTCTTGTATGACTTCAGTGAATAAATTCTTTATACCTTGGGTGCTGTCTGCTCTTCTTTCTCCCACTCCCATAATTATGAGGTTGGTTCTCTTTGGATCATCCTTCAGCTGTTGTATCCAGCTACCTTGTTCATTTCTGATTTTGAAGTCCTGCCTCATTATAGCATTTGTTTCCTTGGCCTTGTCTTTAGAATTTGAATTTCTGTCCACACAATATTCAAGTCGACTTCCCTTACTGTTAAATGAATTTTTCATGTCCTGCAATTCAGCTAATTTTCTTTTTAGAATTTCCACTTCTCTATAAAAATGTTCCTTCATACCTTGCATTTCTTTTTTTGCCTCAGCCAACTTTTTGTTTGTGGATTCTATATGTTCTGTAAACTTTGTATCCATTAGAACCGCTATTTGTTTAGTAAATTCCTCTTTAAGCCCACTAACCATTGCTTGTATTTCTTTTAGAATATCGTATTTGAACTCGCTTATTAGCTTTCTGACATCCTTCCCTATGAGTTCCACTCTTTCAGTGCCCATGACAATAGTTTTGGGGACTCAGGAATTTCTGTGTTTGGCCTGTTGCCTTGTCTTCCCATGTTTCTTTTGTTGAAGGACTTCACTATAAAGGATAAGCCTAGAGGTTTCTGTGAATGGGTATGAGGATGTGTGAGGGGAGCCAAAAGTCCTCTGAGTCCTGTGATTGCAGTAGGCAGTGGATTCTGCGGTGTTATGATCATACCCAGGCTCCTCAGCAATGCTCTCCTACCTGTCCTGGCTTCCCTCCCCTAAGGATGGGTTCCCCATTCTCGTAGGTGCTCCCACTGAGCCATTCAGGGGGTCAAAGGCCCTTCTCCTCCTCGCATGTCTCTTGTGCCAATTTCTTTCCGGGCACTGTTTCAGAATGTCCTCCCAAACCCTGGTGTGCCCATCTGAACTTTCTACTCTAAAGAGTTCAGGCTCTGGCTCCCCTCCTCCTCCTCCTCCTCCTCCTCCTCTTCCTCCTCCTCCTCCTCCTTTTTCTTCTTTTTAATGGCTCTGGCCAATTGCACTGTCAGTTATGGGTGCTGAGTACTGCTTCTCCCAAGGCAGTCTCGGCTCCAGGGGCCTTATCTATGGGAAGTTCTCAGTGTGTTTGAAGCTAGAGCTTTCCACCAGCTTGTTTCTGGAGGCTGGGGCTACCAACTTCTGTCAATTCCCACTTCTCTGGTACCTGCCTTTACCTTGGTCTGAGGTTCTGGTTCTGGACTTTCCTCCTACTGCAGATGCCGGTGGCTCACAATCATTCATAGTAGGTTTGGAGCTACTTCCTGGGATGCCATTTTCCTCTGTTTCTGATGTGTCTTCAGGATTTCTGACCTACCCTTGTCCTCCTTTCAATTGTTTGGGTGCTCCCTCCATCTCCTAGCTAGCTTGAACAGGCAATTTTGTACTATTAATCCTAACTCTTCAGGTGGCCCACAAGGAGACATCGTGCAGCTCTGTTACACAGTTGCCATCTTGTTGCTTCCAGGACTCTTACTACACCAACAGAGCCGGTGCCAGCAGCTTTTCTTCTCACTCCTCCTCCTGCACCACAGGGAGGCACTGACGTGCATCCTCCCTCTAGTCCTGGGCAAACAGGCAAGCCGTGCAGCCTCAGGACAAGTTTGATAGGCACTCTGATCCAGGTACATGCATTGTGTCCAGGGTATAAGGTCTTCCTGTGTGTCCAGTTTCTGCAGAGGAACATCACTACACCCATCTGTGGTGGTGACAATTTCTTTTTCAGGCACGTGGTTAAGTGCTGGAAGTGGCACATGTCAGGGACAGGTGATATTTCAGCTGTCAGATCATGAACATGGACAGTAAAGTCAAGGATATTAACACACATCATTTAGGAGAATTCAGCAATGGTATAGAAAGAACACTTAGGACTCAGCTCTAATTACCATCAAACCATTTTTACCCCTCGGTGCTTTATGGACCCATTTTCATGGGTGATTCTCAACAGGAACGCTGGAGAGCCAGGTTTTCTGGTCTTGTTGCTCCTACCAGAAGGATGGAAGATACTATAGGATATGCTACGAAAAGATTTACCTTGAATTTTACCTCTGTAAAGATGCTGCCTTGATCTATTCTCCCCGTGTGGGCTGACCCTCATTCCTGGCTGCTCCTAACAGCTGCTCTGAAGGTTACAGCGTCTGCTGCTTACACAGCTGCTTTAGCAGAGAATGGCCCAGGCCCAGCTCCAGCCCTCCGGCTGTTTGCTAACCCTTGACAGCTGCCTTAGAGGCCTGAGGAGAGAAGCATATTTTATAGTAAAGAGCTTCTGTTGTCATTCACCTTCACCCACTAGGGCTGCCGAAAATCGAGCTTCCTTCTTCCCTTCCCTGCAAATCACTGTACGTGCTACACAGCATGTTGATTCCGTTCCCATTGATTACAATTCCTTGCACATGTGGGACAAGAGACAGATCAAACTTCTTTTAATGTTAGTTGGGACCCTCTTTTTCTCCGTCACAGCCCTGAATCCAACTTATATTTTCACTATATCCTTCTCCCTTAGCTCCAGTTCAGTTTAAAGATTTCCTTAATATTAAAAAAAATGAGCTCTGGCATATTTTCATATACATGGGAGAATCCCGATGTGATTTGCGCTATGTTATCTCTAGAGATCTAACAAGAGGAATGATGGATTCTTAGCTGTAGCTTCACACTGGGTGACATACCGAGATGGATTACAGTGACAAGAATGTGAGACGTAGACTTGATTTTAGAAGACAAGAAAATTATCTGCAAAACAATTAAAGGACTCTTAAATGTGATGGTTTTATTGACATCTTTGATATAAGATAAGGAGTGTGTAAATGCTATTTTAGTCTGCTCCAATCTGAGTGACTCAAGCTGTTTATTCAAATATTTATCATATTAGTCATGTACTAGGCATGAAGATATAGAAGTAAATAATATTGACAATGTCTCTGATATGATGGAATTTGCTATTTAGTACAAGAGACATTAAATAAATATTTTCCCCAAGTTAACAAATTATAATTCCTATGAATGCCATGAAGCAAATGTATAGGATGAGATGTATGGGTAAGAATCCAAGCTTGCCTGGATCTGTTCATAAACGCATTTTTAATGAATATTTTGGTGTGTTTCATACTTTATTAATTATGAGGTATGCTCAAAATATCAATAGCCATTATGATATAACAACAGTAAGCACTCAAGTGTTGTGTGCCAGACATGAAAAGGGTTTTTCTGTGTATTGTTTTATGTGTGCTTAAAAAAATTAATGAAACTAAAAGAAAACTGAGACTTGTTAATTTACCCAGTGCTTCTGTTGTTACTATGATGTCCATCATATAATGTATATAAATGTGTATTAATTTCTAATTCTATTGAGGCAATAATATTGAATCCTGGTCCTAGGAAGTTGGTAGGTAGGATCGAGTCACTTACCAGTGAGGAACCTTTGGAAAGTGCCAAAACTCCACGGCACAGTGGAGAGAGCTTGATTAGTCTAGAAGCCTCACCATACCTTTTGGTATAGATTGCATACTACAGTGTTCCCTAAAAGTATTAGGATATCAGTGATGCCTTCGATAATCCAAGTGTGTGCATGATTTGATTGGCTATTAGGTCTGGGATTCTAGCACTCCCAGCTGTGAAGGCTTACCTTATGCATTTTAATAAGCTTTGAAAAATGTAGTTTTTATTTGATAGAATTTTTTGGATCCTGCTTATAGCATGATGGTCAGTTTTAAATGTATTTCATTCTCTTATCACATGTTAAAATAAATGGATATATTGTACATTGGAATGCAAAAAGGTATACAAATTTTAGAAGATAAAATACAAGACTCAAGAAATTGTGCATTTGCCACTGGCTGCTTTCAGATGGCATGCCAAGTTCCCCCTGGAATTCTTACTACTTAGAAGTAATTAGGTTGAAAAATTTGAGAAATACTCTGTGGGTATATGCATAATTTTCTTCCACTAAATATATTTGTACATCCACTGAGTAAATAAAAAATGTTATTTCAAAACACCTCCCATGTCTCTGTTCTAAGGGGAGGTAACAGAATTGTTTTTAAAAGGAAGATTGCTTTGTATTTTAGATTTTTTTCCCCAAAGTTAAGTAAATTCCAGAGGTTAGTCTGGAAAGCGCAGAGGAGTGAAACTTCCCCCTCTAGGACTGTAAATAGCTATTGTCATTCTTTGAAACTTGGCAACTCTTGCAGATTATTATAGAACTATGTGACCTAAGGGAAAGGAAGGTTTGGGCTTTCAACACAGGTGGAGACATTGGGCAAGGGCCAGATTCTCATTTGAACTGACACTGGGTCCAGCAACATATCAGCTGGGGACTGTGACCAACCCTCTTACTCCTACAAAACGATGTTTGTTGATGGAGTGAGAATGAGAACTGGAATCCTAATTGAAATTCTATCTTTATTCACTGAATTCCCCTCTGTTCCTAAGTCCTTAGTTGTGCTTTGGGGCGTGGAGTTTTGTGCTTTGGATACCATGTACCTGTGGATGGTTAGGATCACCTGTACAAGTGATGGGGAGGTCATCAGAAGTGACTAGGGACTTTGGGCAGCAGTATTTGAACTGAGAGAACAACCACGAGAAGGAAGGAGCATGTTCTGGGTCCTGTTGGAATTTCACAGGGCTCTGGATTTCCTGGGGCCAAGCAGTTCAACTTGCTAGTTGGGACATTATGGGTATTGAGTTATACCCATAATGAGTTCTATTAATGAGTTATATACCCATAATGAGTGTATAACATATTGAGTTATCACAGAATAGAGAGGCATCTGGGATGTAAGTTATGTTTATATTGTGTAGTAAATGAAGATGTAGCATGCTTATCACCGATAAAGTTCATGGGGTAAAAAAGAAATTGGGTGTGTGGACAAGATTGCTGCTTAAGAGATACTGATGTTTGCTCTCTGCAGGGGGAGGAACTGGAGATGGCAGCAAGGTGAGTAGATTTTTTTAAAGATTTCCTGTAGATGGAACATTACAGGGCAAACAGAAAACAGAAAAAGAAAAAAGAAAAAACAATAAAAGAACAGGCACAGGAAGATTTTGCGAGGAAGATAACTTCACCATCAGCAATCAGCAACAATGACTTCTTATCTATCCCTAAAAGGACCTCTTAAAAAGACAAATCTGACCATGTCAGCCATCTGCTTGAAACACTTGCAGTGATTTCTCATGGCCTACATAATATGGAATCCAAAATTCCTAATGTGCTTGACAGGATTGTCTTAGCTGGCTTGTGTCCAACTGTCCAGCCCTAGCTCTTGTCACTCCGTGCCTTTTCCACCTCAGCCATTCAGGATACTTACAAATTTACTGTTTTAAATTTCTGGGCCTTAAAACAAAGTTTTCCTTCCACCTGTATGCTCTTTCTTCCCTCTCCCTTCAACTTACCATGTAAGTATCAGATGGGCTGCTGTTTCCCAGCACAAACTTCCTCAGGCCTTCCCATGAGGCGGTTCACCCTAGCATCTACCTGCTTCTCTCTGTTGCACTCTGTGCTTCCCCCTTGGTACTGTCCTCCCAGCAAGTACTTACTGAGCCAAGAACCAGTGTGTGCACGGGAGATACACAGTGAAGGTAAGAGACCAAAAACCATTCCCTGGTGAGCTCTGCAGGGGTGGCGAGACTTTCCCTCTACTCTCTTAGGGATTCTGGCCTGTTCTCTGGGTGAGATTGGCACAAAACAGCCTTGAGAGAAACATACAGTAAAATACATTTAATGTTTTACATCATATGGGAGGCTCAATAAGGAAACGGGCTAGCAAACCTACTCTTGGAGATTCACTGGGGCTGGTTATATATCTACACTGTAGAATTCTTCACATGCCTTGGAAGATAGTTTAAACATAGTTAATGACATACAACTGTTTATCAAACTTGGAAAGCAAGAACATTTGCTAGAAATTATGATTGGTATTAAAAGGCCACTTTATTAGGTGAACAAACTTCAGGCTGTCTAAGCCAAATAGTGATTTTAAATATTTTGAAAAGATTTGATGTTGAAGGGAGCACACTGGTATCACAGTAAAACCACTGTGGCCCTAGCAGATTGGCGGAGGTCTTGGGCAGTCTTCATAAATTCTTGCCATCGAAAACACTTTAAAAACAAGCCTATGTTTGCTTGGAGTAGATTGCAGTTGTAGTAGTGCATTAGCATGCCTCTTTCTTATATCCATTTATTAACATGAGAGAATAAAACTAAGTGGGAAAATTAATTTTACTTTCAAAAATGTCTTCTTTTGCAGATTAGCTTGACTTCAAATACATATCAATTCTAAACAAGACTTTGGAAAGAATCAAATAATTCTTCATTTCTACACAGTAAATTTCTTGACAGGTTCTGTACTACATCCATCCTTAAATTCTTGTAATTCAATGTATATTCTGGCAATAATAAATTATCCAGAAGTATTATCGTATTTCATGAATGAACAAATGTACTCTCTTGAGTAGGGAGAAAAGAATCACTCAGGTTGCTTAATTTCTGCAGCTGAGTGACAAAAAACGATTAATTGGCTGAAATTCCTATTATTTTGATATTGTCACTGTAGCTAGGGAAAGCAGTTCAACAACATCAAAATATTTTAATTAATTGCATTATGATGGCTTATTTACTTCTACAAGAAAATCAATCATAAATGTAATAAGACAAAAAATTAAAGCCACAGAAGAGAAACTACAGACAAAAATTGCGTGAAGAGGGCATCATAGGAATTTAGCTCAACAATTACCTCTGAGTTCCCTGCACCACGGCTAAGAGGAAGACATGCATTGTTCGGTAGAAGGAACTGTCAGTTCATTAGAAGAGACAAACTTTTTCCTGGACTTGAGATCTGAGATAATTTACGATATTGATCTTTGTGTAGAAGATGTGGAGGAAAATAGGGACAAGAACCCTAGCATTGATTCTATAAATGAAGATGAAAAGTTAAACCTATGTGAGGCCACCTCTGTGTCGAGCAGTTGGTAAGAGAGGAGGACATAGTATTCAGTGAGGGTTCTATGGAAGCAAAAGCTCCCGAGAAAGAGAGGAACGGTTTTTCTGGATTAATAAGGATAAAGTTTGGAGATTGAATTTTTTACAATCTCCCTCAAATGTCTGTGTCTTAGAGTCCTGGCACTGGTTGAGTTAAAAGCCAATAGTGACTTGGTGGATGAGCGGCTGGTGGCTTGGGGGCTGGGGAGCCTGAGGCCTTGAGTGAGCCTTCATTCTACTCTCAATGCTGCTTCACCTGGTGATGTTCCTCTCTTCCGGGCTTTACAGTTTGGATCCATTGTAAAGTTTCTTTTGAAAGAAGCTCTGCTAGAAGATATGTAGATGTGTAGCACTGCATTGACAAAGCCTTCCCGACCACCTCCGGTCTTTACTCAGCACTCCTTAGTAGCTTTCCTAGGTTTCTTTTTCTATTTTTATCAACAGGACTTACATCTAATTTATCATATAATCTACATAATGTGCTATACTTTTTTGTGTATGTCTAGGGTTACAGCAGTAAACTGTATCTTTGAACTGAGTGATTTGAGTACAGTAGATAAAAGAGTAATTAACCAGGGTGTGGGCCAGTGAGAGGTATGACCTTTATACCGTGGGGGCTAGTTTTGTGGCAGACGGTTTTTTCATAGATGGGCTATGGTGGTTTTGGGATGATTCAAGTCTTTATGCTTATTGTGCACTTTATTTCATTTACTATTACACTGTAATATCTACTGAGGTGATTATATAATTCATCATAATGCAGAATCCATGGGAGCCAGTCTTGCTGTCCTACAACTACGTGGTCTGATCTAGAGGTAATGAGAGAGATGACAATTTAAGTGTTGCTTGTTTCTAATCCATTCCACAATCTCTCTCTTTCTCTTTCTAGTTCTCTTTCTCTTCTTTTCCTTTTTCTTTTTTTCTTTCTTTCTTTCTTTTTTTTTTTTTTTGAGACAGTCTCCCTCTGTAGCCCAGGTTGGTCCTGAACTCACTATGGAGCCCAGGCTACCCTTGGACTCACTGCAGTTCTGCTACGTAAGCCTCTCAAGTTCTGCGATTACAGACATGAACCAGCATGCCCAGTTTATGTGGTGCTGGGGAATTGAACTCAAGTACTTAGCACTTGACTTAGCACTTTCTAGGCTTTAATTAATGAGTCATTCCTCCAGTCCCCATAATCTCATTTTGATTGCCATCATTTCTTCACAAAGAAAGGATGTTGGAAATTAAAGCAGGTTTTGCAGTGCTTTTGGGAAATGTCAAAGTATTTCACCTTGATTTTAATCCAGAATGTGTGGAGATTTGAAGTTATCTCAAACAATCTCAAACATACTTTTCAGGCCCTGTCTTAGTTACTTTTTTGTTTCTGTTACTCAATTACCCAACTTCCACAAATTTAGGGAGGAAACGTTTATTTTAGCTCACAGTTTTAGAAGGTCACAGTCCATTCTGGGGTGGCTGGCAGCAATAGAAGTACATGGCAGAGGCAGAGGTGGAGGCAGCTTCTCCTGACATCACAAACAAGAAGCCAAGTTGAGACCAGTTGAGTCTAGTTCTCCAAGGAAGGCAGGAAGCAACTTATATATCCTTCCGGGTCTCCTCCCAGTGATTAGCCCCTTCTAGACCCAGGGTTGGAAGGTGTAATACATCCCCACTACATGCCATTAATCCTAATTTGCATGTTGTCAATCCAATTTGCATGCTGTTAATCCAATTTACATGCCTATACTCCACCCCTCCAGAGCAGGAGCCAATCTCCCAACAACACACGGTTCCATAGGCAATCTATAACATTTAAATAGATGAGACTTTTGGGGACATTCCAGATCCAAACCACAACAGGCCCCATACTTTGTGGTCTCAAGCAGTTGGTTCTTTTCTAGCATGAACTTAATTCACCCGGCTTACTCACAAATGGGTCATAGAACAATTCCTTTTCAGTTCAGGGGTCTTCTGCACTTGCAAAGTCATGCTCAAACTCTTGAAATCTGAGATAACTGATCATGTGCCAGCTTGGAGAAAGAAGCCCCTGACTTAGCCTCTCTTCAAATCTCCATTAAAGTTTGAAATACACCAAAAATACCAGTGTTCACTCTTTGCCCCTATGATTCCAACCTGGATTTGAATGCAGCCGTTTTATCGGCTGACTTGAACGCAGCTGTTGCTCTTCCTTGAAGTGACCGATTTTGTTGAGCAGGTTGAATATGTTACACGGTTAATCCATTTGCAATCCATTCTGTGTCGCTGAGATGTGTCCTAGTAGTGAGCGTCTTTTTTTTTTTTTTAAGACAAGGTCACACTCTGTTGCCCAAGCCTGTTCTGAACTCACTATGCAGCCAAGCATGGCCCTGGACTTGGCAATCCTCCTGCCTCAGCCTCTCTGGTGCTGGGATTAAAGGTATGCACCACCACACCCAGCATTACGTGGTACTGGGGAATCAAACCCAGGGCCTTGTGCTTGCTAGGTAGGCGCTTTAACTGCTGTGCCATTCCCCCAGCTCGTGAATGTCTTTCTAAAGAAAGATTTTTTAGTGGTTCTCACAACTCAAAAACTCTGGCCAGTGATTTACCTTTAAAAAACCATTTCACTTATGTGTGTATAGGAATACATGAGTGCCTGGGTCCATTTTCCCACAGAGTTATGTGAACAGACGTGAGTTACATTCTTTAAGGTGGTCGATAATTTTAATCACATCCTGCAGAATGTTGTTAAATTCAGGAAACATTTGTTGGCTGCTCAGCATTTTTCTATGGCTGACACAATTTGTAGACTCACATTCAGAAGTGACCTCTTTGACCCAAGGAGTGAAACCAGAAAGCTGTGTAGTCATGGCAGCCATCCCACTTAGGCATGTACTGACACAAAATGATCAATTCAGTTTTCCGGATATGTAACCATTCAAAGACCTAAACAGTTCTCTAGCAGCTCTGATGTTGTCTGGCAACAACATGCACGTAACATACCTTCATGCAAAATAGAAAAATGAAAAATAGAGGCCACAAAAACAAGCATTATTGCCTTCTTGAGAGACATCAGTAGACTTGCAAACCTGGATTCACACCACAGTGATTCATTAATCCTCTCTAATAATAAAATCCTCTGTTGTGCCATCAGTTCAGCTGGTTATGCTGCTAGCCAAAAACAGGAATGCGTGTCACCATCTGAACTGCAGCCTGTTCTAAAAGCTCATGACAAATGCCCAGAGCAACAGGCAGAATCGATTCTTTACAACTGGAAAGGGCTTCAGAGTTTTGGCTATATACCTAGCCACTACGAATTATGTGCTCAGGTGAAGCCGTATTTGGTGAAGTGGTGGCATCCAGGAATTGCTCTGTTCTTCTCGTTCATGTTATTTTCTAGGACTGTCTTTTAATACAGGTGCCTGGTGTCCACGTGATGAGCATGTGAGGGCTTCCTGGCTGGACAGCTGGTCACCACATAGTATCCGAGGCGAGCTTAGAGCATGGGAATAACCTGGTGCAATGCACCCATAGTTTAAGTGAGATTCTTGGTACATTTTTCAAAAATGCAGCTTACTTTTTCTTGGTAGCCTTGGAGTTTCCTGCTGTCTCATTACTGGCTCTTTGCCCATTTTCAAAGACGTTCTCCGTGACATTTTCTTTTTCACTTGTTTTGGGTAGGGTAACTGAGACAAGTGTGCTGTGTGAGAAATATCTGTGAATGGAATTGGTAAATAAAATAATGGGCCGGCCACGTGGAAACTAAAGTAAGTGTCAGATTCTGATGTCAATCGCGCACCAGATGAAGCTACACGTTTGAAGTTCATCAACTCACTTGTCCCTAAAAACCTGCCACCAGATGCAGCCTGACATTCATTTGCCACTCACTGAGAGTGTTTTGACATGAGTCTGCATGCAACTGATTCATTATGGTTTCTGTGCAGCCAAACTGCTCTGTGAACATCAACCTATATCAGTAGCCACTTCCTAGTGCTAGTGTTGGGCCTCCGCTTTCTCTCAGATCATCAGGCAGTAATTTGTAGAAGCCTGCAACTTAGGTCTCTTGCTTGTGCACCTCAAGGTAGGCTTTGTGCTTCTATGAGAACCTAATGCCACTCTTAGGAATCTCTGCCTTCCATTTGCTTCTCTGTTAGGTGGTGGTGCTCATGTTATAGCGCTATCAATGGGAGCACCTGAAAATTCAGATGATGCTTCTCTTGCTGTGGTCACCTCCTGATGTGTGGCCTGGGTACTGGTCTGTGGCCTGGAGTTTGGAGACCCCCCTGTTGTAGAGAAACCACTGAGAGATGACAAAGGGCCTAAGAGTCAGCAATAATGGTGACCGTGGTGGTGGGGAACCATTGCCACTGGAAGCCTACAGAGACAGGAAAGACCAGTCACTGAGACAAAGATGGTAGTCCGAAACCATGGCAATAGGGACAGAGCTAACTTGGGGAGGAGGATATAGCCATCCCTCGGTGAATGAGCTCCTGGACTTCCGCTCACATCCTCTGCTCTCTCAAGTGTTTCCCATGGGCTTAATTAGTTGGAGGCTGGTGAGCAAGTGAGCTCGTTGGTGCAGCCCCTACAGGTAGGCCTCACAGGGCTCAGATCTGGGTGGAGAAGGCTGTAAAGTGACCAAAAGATGCCTACAGAAGATAGCCTTATATTTCTCTTTCCATCTTATTTCTCCTACCAGAACATAAACTCATGAGAGCTGAATTTTTTCTTCTTCGCTACCCTTTCTTGTATGCATTGTGCCTACACAGAGAGACTTGCCCTCCAAACTCTAGCCAAAGTAATCCCATTTTCTAACAAGGTGCTGTTTACATTCAAGTGAGACCTGGCCTGGATCTAAGGCTGTGTGTCAGGCCGCAGCAAAACAAATTCATCTACCCCTGTGATTCTACAGCGCTTAAGACGTTTCTGGTTAAGAACGGGGTGGGAATGAAGTTCATGTGACTTCTCCCAAAGGCCCCTCTTGCTTTTGATTTCACTTTTGCTGTTTTAGCTAGTGCTCTATAAAACCAATTGTCTAACACAGGAGAGATGGTGACTTTGGTAGTACTGCAGCCTGCAAGTGTCCACTGCTCTGTAAATAAGTTGTAATAAACTCACTTTTCTTGCCAAGCTGGACTTGATAAAGTAGTTCTTTGTTCTCTCAGCTCACTCTCAGTTCAGAGGCAGATTTCTTTTTTTCTTAAATGTCTTTTTTGGAAAATTCAGGCAATAACCTGGCTCAGGTTTGGATCAGAGATGTTCCCCCAAAGCCTCCGATATTTGGAAGGTTACTGGAACATAGGGGGTTAATTTTATCAGTGGTCAATAAAATGATTTCTGGTGCTATTGGGAGATAAAACCCTGTTGGACCACCGGGGCACAACCAAGAAGGGGTTATCTCTTCTGTTAGCTCTGCCCTTTTCTCCCTCGGCTTCAATTGCAATGGAATGAGTGGTTCTTCTCCAATGAGACATTCTACCAGGCCCAACCGAGATCTTCTAAAACTGTGAGTTGAATAAAATTTTCTTTCTGAGTTGTGGGTATTGAGTACTGTGTCCAAGCAAAGAGAAAGTAACTAAAACAATGCCCAATAAATAAACCTTGAATGATGGACTATCAGTTGTTTTAATGTGAATTTAATAGCTCAATTACAATATTATTGTAACTATTGGCTATTTACAATACA
This sequence comes from Ctenodactylus gundi, assembly GCA_004027205.1. NCBI lineage: Eukaryota > Metazoa > Chordata > Mammalia > Rodentia > Ctenodactylidae > Ctenodactylus > Ctenodactylus gundi. Next base: position 81,320 of record PVKB01000613.1, read on the forward strand.
TCACCATAGGAGACATAAAAGTGGTATTGAAAAATATATTGAATGTTTAGAGTCATAAAATTTATTATAGTAAATAATAAATATTCTCCTTTACTTTGAACACAATTATCCAGCATACTGTCCTTGCTACCTGCTGGACAGTTCTGGGAGACCTTTTTTTGAGTGTTACTAGTTGTGCTGTTAAGGCTGTCTGGCTGTCCTGAGTTCATTCAAAATGCTTACCATTTGTATTAGTCACTTTTGTGTTTCTGGGACAAAATTTCAGACCCTCACAACCTAAGGGAGGAGAGGTTTGCTTTAGCTTACTCTTCAGAAGATTCACTGGGTGGGCAGTTCCAGGGCAGACAGGCATGGTAGAGTGGCCAGGCTGAGATCAGATACTCACCTTGTGGCAGGCAGGAGGCAGCGAAAGAAAGGAGGCACTAGAGATGAATATACACCCTTCCGGGTCATGACTCCACAATCTATTTCTAACCAAGGCCCTCTTTCCAAAAATGCATCCAGCTACTGAACTCATGATTCAATCATCTTTGGAACATGCAAGACTTTTGGGAAGTGTTTTAAATCTAAGCCATTAACACCTTTTGCAGTCACTCTGACTTTAAAGAAGAGCCAGAAGTCACATGATACCAGGTCCAGTGAGTAAAGTGTTGGAAGACATGCCATAATATTTTTTAAGCCTACCTTTCTATTGGTGGGTACTCAATAGTTTCATTCCTCACATTTTTTATTATCCTGTGTAAAAAAAAAAAAAAAACAGAAAAGGACTTAACAGAACTGCTTCAGAAAGTGGCAAGGAAACTGGAAAAAAGATAGTCTCTCCAATAAATGGGTTTGTGCTATCCATATCAGAAGAATGATGTACCATGCACCAAAATCAAATCAAAGTGGTTCAAACACCTAGATATTAAAACTGAAACACTGAATCTTCTGGGGACAAAATAGGCAAAACTCTTGAATATGTAGGTGTGAGGAAGGACTTTCTTGATAGAACTCCTGGTGCGAAATAAATAGCCCACAGAATCAACAAGTGGGATTATATCAAATTAAAAAGTTTCTGCGTGGCAAGCGAAACTGTTCAGTGAAATGCACCAAGCACAAAAGATGGACTATAGATAGATATCCCTTTTATTAAATGCACAAAATATTGACATCAGAAGGTCCAAACATGAATAACATGGTAAAAAGAGAGGCAATTATCAGCTAGGAAAGGGGTGAACCTCTGAAAAAAGGGTGGTCATGGACGTTCACTGATTCCCCAAACTCCACATCTCTAATGTGTTATAGAATTTGGAATTCACGTATTTACAAAATAAAAATAAAAAATAGTTATTTAAAAAAATAAATAAGGTAATAATAACCAACCTCCCTATCAGCCACCAAAAAAGCCCCAGGATGAATAAAGAACCAACAGAATGGGAAAAAAAAATTTATCACCTACATCTTGGACAGGAGGCTAAAAACTCGACTATACAAGGAACTGAAGAAAAACAGGTCCTTCAAAATCAAAAACCCAGTTAAAAATGGGCATATGAAAGTCTCAGATGAAGTTCAAATGGCCAGAAAATACATGGAAAAAATTCAATGTCCTTAACTATTAGAGAAATGCAAATCAAAATATCACTAAGATATGATCTTACCCCAGTGAGAATGGTTTACACCAACAACTCAAACAGCAATAGATATTGGTGAGGTTGCCAGTGTGTGTGTGTGTGTGTGTGTGTGTGTGTGTGTGTGTGTGTGTGTGTGTATCTGTCTCTGTCTGTCTGCCTGTCTGTCTCTCTCTCTCTCCCTACCTCCCCATCCCACTTATTCTTTAATCATTGCTCTGTTGTGTATATATGGGCAACTTCTATGATTTAGCTAGGATGAGCTGCTGCTATCAACATGGATCAAATGGAATGTCTAGTTTCAGCCTTCTGAGGAACCCCCACATTGATTTCCATAGTGGTTGCACCAGTTTATAGTTCCACCAACAAGGTAGAAGGGTTCCTTTCCTTCCACAACTTCTCCGGCTTCTTTTGTCTTTTGATATCTTGTTAATAGCCATTCGTGCCTAGATGGAGCCTTGGTGTTTTCTCAGTTTGCATTTCTCCAGTGACATAAGATGTTGAACATTTCGTCATGTATTTGTTAGGCATTTGCATTTCTTCTGAGAACAGTGTATTTATTTCAGTTGCTCGTTTTATTTTTGGAGTCTTTTTTCAGTTCTTTTTGTGCTGCAGATAATATCCCTCTGTCCAAGGAATAGGTGGCAATTTGTTTTCTCATTCTGTTTGTTCTCTCTTCACTTTATTCTTTCTTTTTGTAAAAGATTTTTAATTTGATTAACTCGAACTAGTGATTCTTGGTGTTATTTATTGTGCAACAGGCATCCTATTGAGAAATTCCCTGTGCAAGCTTATGACTTTGATAGTTCTACTTATTTTTTATTCCAGTAGGTTCAGTGTTTCCATTTTAGTTTGTTTTATTCTTTGAGACACGGTCTCACTCTGTAGTCTCTGCTGGTCCTCAATTCACTATGGAGCTCAGGCTGGCCTCAAACTCACAGCCATCCCCCTGCCTCAGCTTCCCAAGTGCTAGGATTACAGCCATGCACACCACCAAGGTACTGATGAATTGAACTCAGGGTTTTGTGTTTGCTAGGCAAGTGTTTGAACCACTGTGCTGTTCCTCCAGCTGCTTTCATTTTAAAATTCTTAGTCTTTGATTCATTCTGAGCCAATTTTAGTACAAGACAAAAGGAGTGGGTCTAGATTCATTGTGGATAAGCAGTTCTTCTAGCACCTTTTGTGAAAAAGGCTATCTTTTCTCCAGTGAGTTCTTTGTTAAAGACTGGACAGCTGAGGGTGTCTGGGGTTTTCTCTGCATCTTCAATTCTGTTCCATTGGCTCACCTGTTTTTTTTTTTTTTTTTTTTTTTTTTTGCCGATACCCATTGTTGCTTTGTAATATAACTTGACGTACAGAATTGTGATGACCTCTGCTTTTCCCTTGCTGCTCAGGATTTCTTTGGCTGTTGGGTCATTCTGGTTCCATGTGAATTTTAGGATTGTTTTCTTAGTTCTGTGAAAAATGCTGTTGATATTTTGATTGGAATTGCATTAAATCTGCATATATGTTTTGGTAGTATGGCCATTTTGACAATATTGGATCTGCCTACCCACGAACAGGAAATGTTGTCCATTTCTAATGTCCTCTTCAACTTCCTTTTCCAGTGTGCTATAGTTTTCATCGTAGCAGTCCTTCAATTCCTTGATCAGGTTTTTTCCTAGGCATTAAAAAAATTGAGGCTACTTTCAGTGGGGTTGTTTTTCTTACCTCTTTGTCAATGATTCTATTGTTGATGTTCAGAAATTCTATTGATTTTTGTGTACTGATTTTGCATCTGGAATAAATTTGGTTTTTAGTTTTAATAGTCTTCTGGTGGAGTTTTCTACGTAAAGGACCACTTAATCTGCAAATACAGGTAGTTTGACTTCTTCCTTTCCAAAATGTATTCCCTTTATTTCATTCTCTTACCTGATTACTATTGCAAATGACTCAAATATTATATAGAATAGGAGTAACAACAGATACCTTTGCTTTGTTCCAGACTTTAGGGGAAATGGCTTCATTTTTCCCTATTGAGTATGATGTTGGCATGGTGTTTGTTACAAGTAGCTTTTTTTCTTGTCGTGAGGTAAGGTCTTTCTATAGCCATTTCATCACGGATTTTAATCATGAATGGGTGTTGGATTTTGACATAGGTTTTTCTACGTCTCTTGAGAGTCATGTGACTTTTGTTCTCACTTTTGTTTATGTGATGTATCAATTGATGTACACATGTTGAATCATTCTTGCATCCCAGGGATGAAGCCAACTTCAGCATGGTGTTATGTTCTGTGGACCAGTATCCTATTGAGGATTTTTGCATCTATACTCATTTAAAAATTGGTCTATAGTTTTTTTCTGTTAAGTCAGATTTTGGCACCAGAAAAGAGTTTAGCAGTATTTATTCTCTTTCGATTTCATGGAAAAGTTTGAGGAGTCTTGGCACGAGCTCTTCCCTGAAGTTCTGATAACATTTTGCAGCGAATTTTTCAGGTCCTGGGCTTTTCTTTGTAAGCAGAGACTTTATTATTGCCTCAATTCTATTACCTTTTACTGGTGTATTCAGGGTGTTTGTATTTTCTTGATTCAATTTTGGTATCTCACATGTGTCTAAAAATTTAATCATTTCTTGCAAATCAAAATATCAGTAAGAGACCATCTAACCAGAGAGAATGGTGTATATCAGGAACACAAACAACAATCAGTGCTGTTGGGGCTGTGAGGAAAAAGAAGTGCTCCTGCACTGCTGGTGGGAAAGTAAACTTGTACAACCATTATGAAAAGCAGTATGGAAGTCTCTCAAAAGACTGGAAATAAATATCCCCTTTGATCCAGCTAGTCCTCTTCTGGGAATTTTCCCAAAAGAGTTAAAAATGACATATATAGGGATACATGTACACCTATGTTCATAGCAGCAAAACTAGTAATAGCTAAAATGTCGAAGACACCAAAATACCCATAAACAGACTAATGGATACACAAATTGTGGTATCTATACACAATGGAATACTATGCATCTAGAAAGACAGATTGGAGGCTTTTGTAGGTAAATAGATGCAACCTGAGACCATCATGCTTAGTGAAGTGAGTCAGAAGCAGAAGGTGAAATATCAAATGGTCTCTCTGATATGAGAAACTCAGATCACAATTACTTCATAGAACTTAATGTGAGCAATAATGGGAACTGGAGGGGAGAGGGAGGGCGTGGGAGGGTCGAAAAGGGAGAGGGGAAAATTTGTAATTTTGCCACAATATGTATATGCACAAAATACTCAAGTCTGATGTAAACTTTATGCATTGCACTTGTACATATCAATAAAATGGGGAGAAGATAAATTTATTCATTTCTTACAGGTTCTCTAATTTATTGTACTATAAGTTTCCAAAATAGTTTCTTATAATCCTATGGATTTCCGCATTGTTTATTGTGTATTCACTCTTTTCATTTCTGAGGCAGTGTTTCTCTCTGTAGTCCAGGCTGCTCCTGAAGTCACTATCTAGTCTAGGATGGGCTCAGACTCATGGCAATCTGTCTGTTTGAGCCTTCCAAGTGCTGGAATTACAGGCATGAACCACCATGCCTGGTTTATGTCGTGGTGGGGATTCAAACTTAGGGCCTTGTGCTCCCTAGGCAAATGTTCTAACCACTGTGCTATTCCTGCAGCCCTCTTTTCATATATAATTACATTAATATGGGTGTTTTCTTTCTTTCTTTCTTTTGGTTAGTGTGGCTGGAAGTTTCTCAATCTTTTTTATTCTTTTGAATAACCAGCTCTTTGATTCATCGACCTTTTGTATTTTTTTAAATTTCTACTTTATTAATTTAATTTCTGCCCTGATACTTTTAGTTATTTTCCTTCCACTGCTTTTAGATTTGGCTTCTTCTTTCTCTATCATCTTGAGGTATATCATTAGCTTATTTATTTGAAATGACTATGTCTTTTTTTAAAAATATGTACATTCATAGCTATAAATTTTCTTATGGTGTAGCTTTCATGTGTCCCATTGATTCTGGTGAGCTGTATTTCCACTGTCATTTGACTTGATAAAATTTTTAATTTCCTCTAGTTTTCTTTTGTGATTTGCTGCTTGTAGATTATTTAATCTACATATATATGTATAGTTTTTGTAGTTTCTAGATGATTTCTGAGAGCATGGAAGCAATCATTTCAATTCCTTTGTATTTGTTTAAGCATGCCTTATGGTCTAGCGTATGGTCTACTTTGGAAAAAATCTCATGTACTGCTGAGAAAAAGGCATTTTCTGTTGATGTTGGGTGGAACACTCTCCAGCTATCAATGAAGTGCACTTGTTCCGTGGTGTGGTTCAGCTGTAATATTCCTTAATTTTCTGTCTGTTTGACCTGTTTGGTTGTGGTAGCAGGGTATCGAAGGTCCCAACTATGAAGATGTGATATGCATATACCAGCTCCTCAAGCTTATTACTGTTATCATGTATCACAAATACCTATTAATAAAAAGAAAATAATTAAAAATGTAGCTCTCTAATATTATTGTGTCTGTGCCAATTTGTCCTTTTGTGACCAGTAAGTAGTTTTTGATTTATAAAATTGGATACATCAACATTGGATGCATATATACTTACAATTGTGAAATAATTCCTGTTGGATTGCTCCCTTTATAAGTATGTAATGTCCATTTTTGTCTCTTCTGATCTGGTTTGGCTTGAAATCTTTTGTATCTAAGATAGCATAGCTACTTGTGCTCCTTTTTGGACTCCAGCTGCAGGAAGTATTAATTTCCATCTCTTTTCTTTCAGTCTATGTATTTATGGGTAGTGTTTCTCTTACAGGGAACAAATAGTTGGATTTTGGCTTTTGTTCCAATTTATGTTTTGATCCAGTCTGTCTTTTGATTGGAAAGTTAAGACCATTAATGTTGAGAATTATTATTATAGTATATTTACTATGTCCTTTCATTGTCTTGGTGTTTCAGTGTTGATTCTTTCTTTTTTACTTTAGTTAATATTTCCCTCCCTTTAATATGTCCTCTGATACTACTTTCCTGTTCCCGTCTAGGATTCCCTTAAGTATTTTCTGTGATGCTGGTCTAGTGTCGTAATTTCTGTAGGTTTTCTTTAATATGAAAAATGTTTACTTCTTCCTCAGTTTTGAAGGATAATTTTGTTTGGTACAACAGCCCAGTTGACATTTGTTCCCTTTTACAGCTTAAAATATTTTTCTCTATACACTCCTGGCCTTTAAAGCTTGTACTGAGAAATCCAGTTATTCTGATAGATTTTTCTTTGAGTCTTACTTTCTGTTTTTCTCTTACAGTTTTTAGTATTCTTTATGCTAAATTTCTGGGGTTTTGATTATGACGCATTGTGGAGACTTTCTTTTCTGGTCAAAGTTTTATTTCGGGTTATATATGCCTTCTATACATCAAGACTAAATTCTTCTCCTAGATTTAAGAAAATTTCTGCTAGTACTTCAGTGAATAAGTTCTTTATATTTTTGTGTTGTCATTTATTTTTTCTTTCAATCCCATAATTCTGAGGTGGATTCTCTTTGAGTCAGCCATCAGGTATTGCATCCAGCCTCCTGTTGTACTGTGTTTAGGATGTCACTGAGTATGTGGCTCTATTCATTAACCTCATCTTCAAGGTCCAACAGCCTCTCCTCATATTGCCTGAGCTGGCTTCTGATGATTTCAGTGAGTTTTTCTTAGCTTGACTTCTAGCTTAGTATCTTTTAAGATTTTCTCCTCCCACCAAAGCATTCCTTCATGTCATACATTACCTTGTTATCTTATTCAGGTTTTTGTGTTTCTTACAAAATCATTAAACGTTTTATCAATTAAGACCATTATTTATTTAGTAAACTGTTCTTTAAACTCACTAAACATTTCTTGTGTTTGTTCAAGTATATCTTGTTTGAACTGACTGACTGCTTAGTCTGATTGTTTCTGGATTCCTTTACTGTAGTGTCCTTTATTTCAGGACCCATACTATCAATTTCTGGGGATCGGGGCAATTTTTGTAGGGTGTCTTATGACCTCATTTCCCTATGATTCTATTGATGAGGATGGTTGATCAGTTAGGGTTGAAAAACTGTTTCACTTTCCTTGGTGTTTCTATGAGCTTGTTTATATTTTGATATTTATGTCTGTTTTTACCTTATTCAGCTATTAGGTTTGGGAGACTTCTTAGTGACTAACCTGCTTTCCTGATCTCTTGCACTTTTCGGTGAGGGAGAACTAAATTACAGTAATGTTACTGGCCCAAAGACAAGCCTGGCATACAGTGAAAAATAACCACTGTGCCACTATTAACAACATGAGCGAAATCTGCAGTAATGTCCTATGCATAAGTAAACAGCAAGAAGTTATTGACTCTTAATAGGCTAAGTCATGTAGCCATAATTATTAATGCTTAACAATACTATTGAGAAGAATGCTGGGGGTAGGCAAAGGGAAGAATAAGACAGAGAGTTCTGGAGATGAAAGTTCTAAGACAGAGAGTTCTAGACAGAATAGACAAAAGTGAGAAAAGCTCCAACCAAAGACCAGAAGAAAGTAAATATAATTAGGCAAAAGTTACACAAAGCAGAACCAGAGAAGGAAATAAAAATGAAAAAATCACACAAGAGTCTATTAAAAAAAGGCAAAAAGGGCAAGCCAAAAGAAAATAATACAAAAGAAACCAAACCAAACCAAAACTCCCCAAAGAAGCACAAGACCAAAATACACAGAAAGAACAACTGAGGTGAGTCAAAAATTTTTTTCTATTTAAATTGGATCAGTGGTTTTGATGTCCTCTGTCTACCAAGTATGAGAGGTGTCGGCTGGGTGGGGAGGGAGAGCAGCGATTGATTGTGTCCTGCTGTGCATCCCTGCTCAGTCCTCACTGCACATCCCCTGATGAGTCTGGTCCCTGCTCTGCCTGCGTGCCAGTCAGCAGTGTCGCACTGCTTTCTTGAGGTCCCTCACTCAAGCGACTAAGTCAAGGCACCTCTCTAAGTTCATATGAGGTTGTAGAATCTGAAGACCCAATGGGTTCTGCAGTGGAAACAGGCGAAGATGGGGACCCAGCAATCCAAAGGTCTCCAACCAGGCACTTCCACACCTAGACCCCGGGAAAACCACTCCCAGGTGGCCTGGCTTCTCCCTTGTGGGCTAGGGCATGGGGGTGGGGAGAGGAATTTTGATTTCCACAACCTGCTCTCCCTGGGCCCAAGTCTTCCAGGAAATCTGTAGCTGTTTCTTCTTTCCCTGTAAGTGTCTTCTGGGCAGCTTCCTCCCTGTCACCAAAGTCCCTGGGGTCCTATCCGTGGCTTGTTTCCAGTTCAGATTAAGTCTCTTCCTTAAACGGCTCCCTAGTACAGGACTCTTTTCCCTTCCTAAGCTAAGCTACTCAGGCATTTTCTTCATCTCAGCCTTCTTGCTGAGTCCCTGCAGACCCACTAATGGGGAGACCCTCCTCTGCTGCCATCCTGACTCCCCCAGAACTATGACATTTAAAAATACATTCATCATATATTTTGAGCATCCCTTGTACTTATAAAGTGGGTTATCTTTATTTTTCTTGATTTAACTACTAATCATAGATGGAGGACACTTAAAACATACAGCACATACGTGGGTGTGTATTACCTCAAAATAGTGTATTTTAACTCATTATGGTATTAATTCATTTTAAATTGTTTTCAACTAGATTAATCAATTTAAAAGAAACACCTGCTGCACAGGCATTTTCTGTGATTATCATAGCCCAAATTATCAAATTATTTTGATGTGTGCCTCATGTTGCCAATGGCATTATTAAATTTTCAAGTCTTCTACATTTCAATACAGAAATAATTATAGCACTAAGCATCAAGTGCAACAACATTCACTTTACTGAACTTGTAAAGATTTATTACAGAGACAACAGTTGAAGCACCCTTCTGCTAAGGCAAAAAGAAAAAAGGCCAGTGATATATTTGAAATGAAATGGACAGATGGGTCATAATGTATTCCTTCAAAAGTGATCTAATCTGCTCTCTGACAGGCTGTAAAAAGAAGTGACTCAGGGTACAATGTCCTTTTCTGATAGAAATGTGGGTCTCTAGTGGAAAACCTATCCTATTTGCCCTGCCCTGAAGTCTGGACAAGGGTTGATGTCTGCCTCTTGAGGTGCCGGGATCACATAGTCCAGGAAGTACAAAGACCAGGAACTACACCTTGACTCGCCGCAGGGAGTCTCTAGAAGACCAGTGCTATCTGTCAATGTCAGAGGGGCTCAACTCAACAAAGAGGATAAGGCTCAGGAAATGAGCAGGCATGGCTGTTGCCCAGGCAGAACATGGTGAACAGTCCTGAGACTGTTGTCCATAGACAGCACTCTTTCTAAGATTCTTTGGCAACGTCAATCTGGGTCTCCCACCACAGGGAGTGTGGCAAATTATATTATTGTTCAAAATGGCTTCTGTGCTTCTGTGGGGGCTGCTCTCTGAAGAAGGATTTCACACTCTCTCTGTGTTGATAACAGGAATGGATGTGTGACTTGCTTTGTTGATGCAGTATAGGCAGAAGCTTTCAAGTTCACTTGTGTTCTGCAATGCTTCATTTGACTTGACCACAGACTTAACATTCCTCAAGGAAGCGTTTCCTTAGCCTGAGTCCTGAGATGACATGTCAACCCACAATGGACATTTAAAGTGAATGGGAAATAAAACATTGTTGCAAGACCCTGAGATTTGGCGATTATTACCACAGCATAGATTACCATACCCACTCTGATGCAAAGAAGTTACATTTCTCACTGTTCACATTTGATTGCCTAATGGCTGGAGACAGGCATTGAGGACACTTAAGTGGTTGCTGTGAGGTTAATGGGGACCAGTAAGACACAATGATTGTTTCCCGAAAAACAATTTGACCTGAAGGTGGCCTGAACCAGGGTCTGCTGTTTGTTTCAGAGGCTATGACTGGCTTGTGTTGGTCATTTGGGCTTCCTGAACAATGCTTTGAAGGAGAGCCAACCACAGTACTGTTAGAGCTATCTGTGCCCAAAATATGGAAGCCATCGACCTGTTTGGGCAGTGCATGCTGCCACAACACAGCAGTCACATCTGGAAGGACTCTCCAGAAGGCTGAACTAAACGTCAAGTGCAGGGCAGACATGCTAACCGAATGGGTGAGCTCAGTCCACTCCGGGGCTGATACGTCCTGTCACTCTCCCTCTCTGAAGTCACTCCTCCTAGGAGATGTATAAATCACATCCATGACCGAGTAAAATAATAAGGTTTGTCTGAGTTTTGACAACAGAAAATACTAGAGGACCTCATATTTGTAGGAGAGAAATAGGAGGCGTTTTAAAATTGGCTTCTCACCAGAGCCGGCGAGGCCTGGAGATGGACAGAAAGTTATGTCCCATCCACAAGTTGTCAGTTTTTGGAAAATGCCCACAAATCTATGACGCTGTATAGAAGCTGCAGAAGAGTCAGGAGAGGTGGAATTGTTTTCTGCTGAACATTGTCGCGATGAGGCGCCTGGATAGCCTCTTTCTGGCATGAAATTAGTTTATTTGGAGAGTAAACATTTTTTCTTTTACATAGTGGCATGTGGAAAGAATTGACTTTTAATTGTGGTATACCTGAGTCTGCATCCCAGGCCGGCTTTCGGGGTGTATGGCACTGGCAAGGAACTTAATTCCTCTGAGTCAGTTTCTTCAATAATGTTGCTGTGAGCAATTAAATAAAACATTACATTAAGGAACTTGGCATGGAGCCTGACACTGTAGAGCTCAATCTTTGTTACTTTCCTTCTTTAATTTTTTTGAAATGTTTAAAGGTGACAAGAGGATTTAGGCTGCTGGTACAGGTTACTCCTGCTTTACCAATTATAACGTGCATTTGGTAATCATTATAATTAAAAGAACAAGTGATTACTGAGTGTACCAGTTGTCCTCTGAAGCCACTGGCATGGTCTACTAAGTATATGCATTAAATCTCTCTGTGACTGGCTGCTGGATATAAGATGCTTCAATGATAATTTTTCTAACTCGGGAACTGATGGTTTCTGTCACTAGTTAGCATCTATTAAATCCACTAAATAGTCGAGTCCTGATGATAGCCCAGGCACTGGGATGACTGACCTAGATCGTCCCTGCTCTCCATTCTCCCATCTTCTTTCAGTTAACAGAAAAAAAAAAAATAATGTTCTGTGATTCCTATTTGTGTTCTCAATTCGGTTCTGTCCAGACTTTCAGGAAAATTATTTATCAATGCTTTCTTTCCTGTTTATTTCAATCACCTTGTTCCCTTGAATCCTCCCCTCTGTTTGAACTGAAAAGACGCCATCCAGAATATTCACAGGAGCACTCTCATGCACAAATGTGGTCCTTTCTCAGCCTCAAGGCACAGCGAGGAGGGGGGGGGGGTAAAGTGTTTAGAGGCAGTGAGTAACGTAATTGCAGCTGGGCAGGCTAGACCTGTCTTCTCTTTAGGGGACTGAACAGCTGTAAGCAAGCAAGTTAACTGCCTCCCAATTGAAGCTGCGACAACTTCTTCCCAAAGTAAATGAAATCCTAAACTGGTCTATCAGGACCTATGGGTCTAGAGAAAGAATCAAAGTTCTCTGGAATTCTACAACAATTAGAAGGAAGAAAGAAAGAGGAAGAAAGAGACTTCCGCATGTTTCTTTAGCACAAAATCACAATGGAGTTATGTAGACATTCTGAGATGGGAGATCCTGAGACCAAAGAAAGACAGAGATCTCCCACTTCTGGGGGACCAGCCACCATCACACTCAACCAGTTAGGACTTGGGTCCCTCTTCCCCTTAAGGAGGTGGAGAGGAGAAGCATTATGGTGCAATATTTACAAAAGAGCTGGCTTTGTCAATTCCTTTTTTTTTTGGCAACTGAGGAAAATTATTGGTGCTGTGGTCTGAGTATTTGTATCTCTTAAAATTTGTATGTTGAAACCTAGTCTCTGAGGTACTAGGCAGTGCTTTTAGGAGACGGTTATATTATGAGGGAAGACCCGGCTCGCGGGATTAATGCCTTTTAAGAGGGCCTCAGGGAGATGCCTTGCCCTCTTCACCAAGTGAGGACACAGTGAGAAGTTACCATCTGCGCACCTGGAAACAGGTCCTCATTAGACGAATCTGTTGGCACCTTAATCTTGGACTTCTCAGCTTCTAGAATGGTATATACATTCGTGTTGTTTATAAACTCCTAGTTTATGGTATGTTGTTGTATCAGCCTAAAAAGACTATGAAATTACTATGGGCCAAATTATTCCCTCCCCACAATTACACTGTCAAAACCTCAACTCACAATATGATGGTATTAGGGTTTTTGGGAGGAAGATTGTGTTTAGAGATCATGAAGGTGGGGTCCTTATGGTGAGTTAGTGCCCTTACAAGCAGAGACATTAATTTATTTTCTCTATTTTCTCTTCCTTCTCGCCACCCCCCTCCTCAAGCCAGCATATGGAGAAGGCTGATATCTTTAAGCCAAAAAGACAGCCCTCACTAGAACCTAACCATGTTGGTACCATGAACTGCAAGAAGAGAAATTTCTGCTGTTTAAAATATTATACTATTGCATTATGGCAGCATGACTAGACTAATATGGTGATCAAATAAAGGAAATGTGTTAAGTATTCTAGCTTGGTGATATAAAATTCTGCTAACATATTTTTTATATTATGAAAATAACAGGCAGTAAACAAACTAAATCCTAAAGTGGAAAGTTCAGGGAATTTCAGAATATATATATATATATATATATATATATATATATATATATATATATATAATTTAAAATCACAATATTGTTCTTCAAACTTATGAAATAAATGCAACCCTTTGTTCAAGATAATATTTTTTATTCTAGATTCTTTGCATTTCATATAGATCTTAGAATAAACTTGTTATAACAAGAGTGTTCAATAGAACACTCTTGACCCTGTGATCCACTTGATTCAACCCAAACTGTAAGTAAAATACAAATCTAAATGAAAGTAAACAATAAAAGGCAAATAATGTAGAGATGTGAATAATGAGGGAATATGCGAATTTCCACAGGAAAACACAGATAGATAACACAACTTTGTTTTATATGGGAGAAAATGCATACAAATTGCTGAGCTAATTTGAGCACGGTCTTTTAACTAACCAAAGTGTGCAAGCATACAATGTGAAAATAAAGAAAAACTTCATACTCTTAACCTAGTTTTAGCCAATAAAAACTGATTTATTTCTTTTCCATACTCATGTGACTTATAAAAACACATAATTATAGAATATGATGGGATTTCTGTGAAAATCTTAAGTCTATTTGGATGGATTAAAATAGATAGGATCACTTTTAAAAAACAAGAAGCATTGCTTGCAGTTCTAGAGGCCAAGAAGTCCAGGGTGAAAGGGATTGCTGATTCCATGTCTGGAGAGGACCTGCTCGTCCCAGACGGCGCCCTCACAGCACAAGTTGTGTGTTCACACACGGGGGAGGCGGTGAACACCTCCTTTTTGCTTCATGTACAAGGTCCTTAATCCCACGACCTCCTAAAAGTCTCTACTCATTAAAAATATCACATTAGCTATGAAGTTTCAACATACAACTTTGGGGAAATATATTCAAACCATGGCAAAATCATCACTAATTTCACATGTCAAATTAGGGAAATGTATATGAACAAAGTGGTTTCATCACCCTCTCCTCTAAAGTTGCCCGACTACTGGTAGATCACTGGATGGATCCCTGGTTATACCAGTTATCAATGAATGGCAAGACATCTCAAAAGTCAAGGTGGTAGTGTTAGGCAAGGTGGAATTTAAGAAATACTGTACTGGAAGAATACAGATGTATAACTTTCAGCCCATGAAAATAGTAAGATTGAACAAAGAAAACAACATAAACATTTTCCCCCATCATAAAACATCTTTTGGAACTTCCCCTTTAATTGACTGTTTAATATTCTGTTGTGCAGTTGGGTCAGCAAAATGAATTGAACAGTATAGTAAGATGCAATACAACAATGCACCTGTGATTTATTTTGGGGACTTTTATTACCCCTATAAATCAAATCAATAGGTCTAGAGAAAAATAGCAACAATAAATAGTGAAAAGGCACTTGATAAAACTCAACATCAATTTTGTCTGTTGCCCTGTCCCTTAGTAACCCTCTATAGTACAGTGATTTATTTGTCTTTGAAAATTTGTAAGAATTGATTGAAAAGACCGCTGAAAGTCTTTTATGTTTTAAAATAATGATTTGATAATTTTGTATTTCTTGGTAATTAGTCGTCGTTGATCTACTCAGATTTTGTTTACCTTCCTAATTTTTAAAATTTATATATTCTAAGAAAATTATCCATTTTTAAGACTAAAATCTTGGACATGGAATTATAAGGTCATCAACCATCACTTATTATTCTTTCTTTAGTATTAATTCACTCTCTATCCCTTTTTTATGATTTCCTACTTTCATTAATTAGATTAGAGGCTCATTTATTTCTGGTCAAAAATATAGCAAAATAATAATAATAAAGTAACATCAAAAGTTTCCTTTAAAATTGAATTTCTCTTTATCTTAGTCTCTGTTTTATTTATGAATTTTATTTGTTGGCGTGCCACTTATGTTTTCAACCTAAGTTGGGTTATTTATTTTGTTTTAAATGTTTTAAATATAAAAATTAGAATTTGTCTTTCAGTAGAATTATTAATGTGCAACAACGTTACTGAATATCTGTGCGAGATGGCAATGTTTCAGGTGCTGGGGATACAAGACCAAGCAAAGCAGGAAGAACCCTCGAGCTTGCATTCAAGTTGGAATGATGGAAATAAGAGAAAAATACAAATTATGAAAGACTGATAAATGGTGAGACAAAAATAGAGCAAAAAAGCATAGATAAGTGATACTGGAAGGTGGAATTTGTAATTTAATTAATTTAATACCCTAATTTTATTTTTGTCTAAACAGTATCTGATTTCTAATCTTCCGCTTTATCTATTGGTAAATGAACCTTCTACTGACAAGAGTTATGTAAATTGGTTTAAAACTCTTATTTATGCCTAGTTTGGTAGGATTGTGATTAGACAATGTGTTCTGTTCTGGTTTTTTTGTTTTGTTTTTGTTTGTTTTTGAGACGGGGTCTCATGCTGTAGTCCAGGCTGGTCCTGAACACAATATGTATCCCAGGTTGGCCTCGGGCTCACAGCAATTCTCCTGCCTCAGCCTCCCAAGTTCTGGGATTACAGGCGTGTGTCACCATGTCCAGCTCTGTCCAGGTTTGTACTCATGCATTTACTATCATTTGCTTCATGGCTGCGTCAGTTGACATTGCACTGAGACCTGAGCACCTACAAACCCCAGAGAGGAACTCCTACAGTAAGGGCCCCATCTGTGCCCTAAGAAGTCCATGGGAGAAAGCCCATACTCCCTGGAGGACCCTTGCCTGTTCTGCCGACATGTAGAGGTGGTGCTGCCTCTTGGGTGCTCTCTGCGTGGCCCATGTGAGAAGACAGGAAGATGGGTCATCAATAGATCTGTGATTAGGTCTTTTGGCCCAAACTGAAGCACAAGTGTCAATCACACTTGGCCCAAACTAAAGTACAATGACACTACTAGCCTTTAGCTAGATTGGTTTTTTCAGTTTTCTAGTCTGCACTTTAGAAAATGAAGTTTATCATGATCACGAGGTAGCTCAAACCAATTAACTTAGTACAATATCAATGTATATGCATGTGCCAAAACCACAATCTTCTTATATGTAAAATTTATGTGCTTGTTCATTTTCTTTTGCATACTTGACCTAGCAAAAGCTAAAGGTGTCTGATAGAGGCTTGTGGAATAGGCATGGTTTTAGTTCTGCTTTCATTTTTAAATATTAGTTTACATATTTTAAAATTGTTTCATTTAACAATGCTTAATGGCAAATTATACATCTTCATTGTGGACTGATGCACTTTATACTATTTATTTGTTTTTGACTTGAAGTTTACAGAAGTTATTTGGCTTCCCTGTTTTATTTCAATTTACACCGGGCTGACTATCTTGGCTCATTCTTTAATCCTTTTTGTTTTGTTGAAGTGCATTTCTTATTTGCAACTTATACTTCCTCATGTATCCATTCATTCGTCACGAATGTTTTCTGAGTATCTCTGATGTGCTGGGCAGCTCATGATGCTAGAGATATAGCAGAGAACAAAATAGGTCATATAATTAACAGGATAACCCATGAACAGCTATTCTTGAGCTAGGCGTTTGTCATGTGCTTCTACCACTGCCAGACTCTCATGAATGAACTGAAATCTTCTGAAACTGTGAACTAAAATAAACCTTTCCTCCCTTAAGTTGTGGATGTTGGGTATTGTGTCCCCGCAATGAAAAGTAACTAAGACAGAAACTGTTACCAAAGAAGTGGGTCATTGCTGTGACTTTATTTGAACCTGTGATTTAGAAGCTTTTGGAACTGATTTGGGGAGAGGAAGTTTGGAAAGATTTGGAGACACTGTATTGGTTAGGGTCTGAGGAGATGCAGATTTGACAGATTATAAAGAAAGAGGATTCATTTGGAGGGCTTACAAGAATGAGGAGAGATAGACCAGGAGGGCAGCCTGCACACACAAGAGCTGGTGAGCCTGGTGGTTACTCAGACAAGAGGTACAACACCCATCTGAGACTGTAGGACAGTCAGTCTGAGTCTGCTGAGGATCTTGGTTATTCAAAGAACAATGGCAAAGACCAGAGACTGGCGCAAATCTGTGATGAAGATCAGCAACATGTAGCAAGTCAATGTGTAGCAAGTTAATGTCCATAGACAATTACAAAGGAAGCTTTTCCAGGAAAAGCTGTAAAGATCTCTCTTCTTCCTTCTTCTTATTTAATTCAAACTTCCAGTTGGGTCTCCCACATCTGGAGCGGTTATTTCCTAATTCCTTCAAATTGACCTAATCTTTCCAACAGTCAAAGATGCCACCTAGAGAATCCTTAAAATGCTGTAAGCCAAACTTTGTGGGAGATTCCAGTCTGAGCTCAAAAGAACAGAATGCTGATAGAAGTACAGATTCAAGTGGCCAGGTTCAAGAGGATGCAGATGAATAGGAGGGATCTATGGGCACTTAGCCTGGATATCGAGCATGCATGGCCAGACAGGAAGCAGAAGTGGCCAGGAGGCGTGGGGCTAGTGCATGCCCTTCCAGGTTGTACCCAAATGATCCACCGTTCTGATCAGGCCCCACATCCTAATAGCAAAGAAAATCTATGAATCAACCCCATGATTGAATTGCTTGACAAGCATGAGGCTTTTGGGGACATTTCAGATCCCAACTACAATAGTGGGAAACCAATTTTTTTTCCACCAGAAAAGCTGTAGAAATGTTTGTTTTCACAGTTCATAATATTTGCCTATTTTGTTGGATGCTTAGTTTCATTAATTTTGACTAACACGTGGCATGCCTCTTTAATCTGCCTAACCAGATTCCTAGTTTTGCTATTGTAAACTTGAAAATAAACTAGGTTCTATTAAATTCAAATTCAAACACATGAAACAAAATTCTCCCACATTTATTTACTTTAACATAGCTATCTGAGTAATAATGATGACTGAACAATTTAGTAAAATCTTTTTCTTTAAGCCAATGAAGCTACATTAAGAAAAAAAAATGTTTAACTACTCCTCACAATAGAAATGAAATTCTAGAGGGCTTTATCATCAAAATTCACAACAAGAGTGGAATGGGAGGAGATCAAAGGAAAGTCATGTTAAAGTACTTGTCTTATTCAGGGAAAAATACAGCATTCATAATTTTAAGAAATTAATAGAAAGAAAGAATGATTACTCATAAGAATAAAAGTGAAATAAATGTATACCTTTAACATCAGGAAAATAAAATTTTACCTACCCAGTGGAAAACAAAAAAAATCAGAAATACAGTATTGTAAATAGAAATGTGAAACAAGATAGCATAAACAAGTTCTAAAGCAGTACAAATCAAAAATAGATACACATGGGTTTCAGTGATGATAGTTCAGATTCTTTCAGAATGACTTAAGGAAATCAACTACAAAGATCTAGTAACAATTGCTCCATATGTTATAGAGAAATTGGGCCAGCGTTATTATGTGCAAATAGGAGTGAGGATCTCTCAAACCGTAAAGGTAAGCTCAAAGGGAGCTCTGATGCCTGTCATGCTGAGCCACCTGCTGGATAAGTCAATCTGTGATGTCCTTCACATTATCTCAGGACAGCAGAAGCCTGGGTGGTGAGCGCTAGGATGTGCTATCCAGACTGCCAACATTAAGAAAGATCTTCTTTTCAAAAGAGAAAGTTTGAGTTTGCTTGCCATACATATCATTTTATGTCCACCTGAACAATTACTGAAAATTGATCTTTAAAATACACACACTATTATTATATATGCTAATTTTCTGACCATGGACCTCAGTTAAGCAACTTTAAAAAAAAGATTCAATGTTAACAACCATCACTAAAAATCTGGCGAGAGGAAGTACAGTGCCTAGTAGGTAAATAAATTTGTAAATTAATTAGTGACTTCAAATGAGTGAGAGAAATTTGATGTGTAATTTCATTATAAAGACAGAGATGCTGATACAATTAAATAAAAAAAGCTTGATAGGATCAACAAAAGGAAAAAGTAGAAAAGCAAAGAAAAACCACATAAATACAATGTGATATGTATTATTATGTTTTAATAATCACAATAAGTATAAATGTGTTCAATTTTACTATGAAAGTATAAATACATGATTTTATAAAATCATGTGTTGCTTATGGACATTCTATAAAATAAAGGCATATTATGATCTATTTATATTCTACTGGAAAATAGAAACATTTAACAGCAATGTTAAGGTGGAATAAAGGAAACATAGGTAAGTGTATTAATAGGGTCGACACACATAATAATAAAAGAATAATAAAAGGATATATAAAAATTATGAATACACACAGACATGACAATACAGTCTCAAACTATGAAAAGAAAATCAGGGGAACTATAAAGAGAAATCTAAAAACCTATAGCTATGATTAAACTTTCATGAATCTTGATCAATATCAGATAGATAAAATAGACAAAAGTAAATATTAGAAAAACCAAGCAATGCTTGGGTCTTCTCAATTAAGAGTCCATCATACATAGACATGAACCTCTGCACATTTCATGATAAAACATAAAGAACAGACTCTTTGAAAATATCGGTAGGGCATTTACACAAACTGAACATAGGTAGCAGAATGCTTTACAAATTTCAAAGACTTAATGTCATATATAGTATATTCTTAAATGTAAGGTAAGTCAGAAAGAGATAACAAAATGATAGTTTAAAAACCCCAAATCCTGGCTAGAGGAATGGTTAAAGTGTTTGCTTAGCAAGATCAAAAGCCCTGAGTTTGATTCCCCAGCACCACATTAAAAAAAAAAAAAAAAGAAAAGAAAGAAAGCCAGGCACAGTGGTGCATGCCTGTAATCCCAGCACTCAGAGGGAGAAGTATTGTCATGAGTCCAAGGCCAGCTTGGGCTACATAGTGAGCTCGGGACAAGCCTGTACTACAGAGTGAAACCCTGTCTCAAAACCAAACCAAAACAAACCAAAACAAAAACAAAAAATCCAAACACTTCTAAATAATTTGTGAGTTTCAATGAGCACAAAAGAAATTATAAAATATGTGAGACTGAATAATACAATTCTACATTTTAAAGGTTGTAGGTGGCTGGAAGAATGGCACAATAGTTAAAGAGCTCGCCTTACAAGCAAAAGGCCCTCAATTAAATTCTTCAGCACCACATAAACCTGGGAATGGGGGCACATGCCAATAATCCCAGCATTTGGGAGGCTGAGGCAGGCTGATAGTTTTGAGTTCAAGGCCAGCCTGAGCTACCCTAGTGAGTTCAGGACCAGCTTGGGCTATAGAACAAGAGCCTGTCTCAAAAAAAAAAAAAAAAAAGAGAAAGAAATAGAAAAAAATTGTAGTAAAATGTAGAATGTTGCTAAGTTTGTTGGAGAAAATTTTTGCCTTAATTACTTATTTACAGGCAATAAAATTATTTTCAATAAATGATTTCATGATTTAGTACATTTTTATAATGGAGAACAGTAACAACAGAAAAATTTAAGTTGTTAACATCAAGAGAAGAAATGAACAGAGAAAATAAGCAAAGAGAATCCATCATAGTATTACTTACCAAACTCAAACCTATTCCTTGAAAACACAAAAAATTCATCCAGGAAACTGATAAAATTACCTGGGTAGATACATAGAGACAAAATTATAATAACAGGGGCATAACTACAGATACTGTAAATCTCTAGGAGACTACTCAACTTTTTTGCCAGTGAATTAAAAAACTTAGAGGACAATTTTCTTGAAAAATATAAATATTTAATTCAAGAAAATAAGAAAACCCAAATAAGTGAATAATTATTAAATTGTATCTCCTTTTCCAAATTTACTTTTTCAAAAGAATGTTTTAGGTAAAAAACATGTTGCACAAAAGCTTCAAGGGCAAGATAGATGAACTTTTTTGACAACAGGATAAAATAGGAAAGATAGCCAATTCATTGTATAAATTTAACTTGTAAATTAAAACTGACCAATAATCTTATTGATAAATTTCACAAATGGACATGGAGATTAGAAGTTATAAAATAAAATTTTAGCAAGTTTAATTTATGTATTAGTATTTTAAAATAATAATCATGACCAATGTTGACTTTATCACATAAATGCAAGGATAGTTCAATACCAGGAAAATCAACCCATGTAATTAATTTGATATATTGATTAAAAAAGTAAAACCATACATAATTTACATCTTTGCTGTTAATTACAGCAAAAATACTTAATACAATTTTGGTCATTCATTACAAAAAAAATTCCTGATAGATTACAAAAAGAATCTTCTTAAGTCCGATTAAGAAAAAGTGTTTACTAAGCACCTAGTAGAAATAGCAAACAAGTTGAAACAATCTAAGTGTTCATTACTAAGGGAACAAGGAAGTAGAGGGCTTCATTCACACAATGCCACATTATAATGCAGTTAAGTTGCATTAGCCATTTCTTCATTTAACAGCATAGATATTTTTTGAAAATCTGAGTAAAGCAGAGCAATATTTTTTGTATGTTGATGAGCTAAAGTGTTGAATTGAAGGGGTACACATGCAGACTTCACATTTACCTTTGATGGTGTATTTATTTTAAAAGAAACCCTAAAATATGACAAAATGTTACTGTTAGTTTTGATAGAAAATATACTTATTTTGTATAATCCTAATCTTTTAGTTTCTCAGAGGCAGCTGAAAAGATAACCACCACGAAGACCAACGATTAAGAATAGATATTCTCTCAAGAAAGAGCTAAATTTCCAATTTTAGTAACTTCTCACACTCTAACCACACTGCTTATCCTTCCTGAAATATGCAATACTCATGGTCACTCTTTTCTACCTGTCCAGCCTTACTTCCCACAAATATCTCTGTTATTCTCTTTGATAGATGCCGCCAAACAATTTTGGGCTTAATCTTTTTGTATTTACATTTATTCATGAAACACACACACACACACACACACACACACACACACTCACACACACACACTCTACCTCAGCAATATGTAAAGTTATAATGTTTAAACATAATTAGTGAGGTGTGGTGGTACACACCTGTAATCCCAGGTATTTGGGAGTCCAAGGTGGGAGGACTGCAAGCCTGAGGTTAGCTTGGGCAACTGTCTCAAAATTTAAAAAATAATAAATAAAAAGAACTGGGGATATAGATCAGAATTCTTTGGTATCAATCCTTAGTATAAATTACTTAATTAACTAAAACTTAGAAGAGAGATAACATTTAATAAAAGTACTAATATTCCCTTACTGGTGGAGCACCTGGAATACTACTGAAGTGGTAGGCATTCTGCACACACTGGTTACTAAGAACTTCAGCTTCTCCTTTATCTTGAGCATGCTGCTCTCTTGCCTTTGAGAACCTCACAAGTCTACTCAAATACCAAGACTCCACTAGTGCCATATATATATATATATATATATATATAAACCATGATTCATGCATGTGCAGATAATTTATATTAGACACTGTGCTAGGTAGGCAATGGACAATGAAAGAAAAACCAGACAGAGTTTTCATTCTGGAGACAAAGACTGAAATAAGCAAGCTGTTATAGTTTAAAGCAAAAATGACCCCCCCCTCCCCCAAGTCTCATGTGTTCAGAGATGGTACTATTAAAAGATGACGGGATGATGAAAGCACTAATCTCATTGACAGATGCAATTGTTGATACGCTTGTAGCCGAATGCACTTATTGGAAGACAGAGATCTGTCGGAGGAAGTCAGTCATGAGGGAATGCCTTTGAATGATATATATCTTATTTCCTGACCATTCCCTCTCTGGGGGAAGAATCTTCTTCTCTTGGCTTCCTGGCTGCCATGAGTTGATCGTCTTTCCTCTCTACACCCTTCTACCATGATGATTCTACCTTGAAGCTGGCGGACTATGCACTGAAACCGCTCGAGTAGACCTTTTCTCCCTTAGTTTGTGTATGTGAGTCATACAGTGATAGAAAAGCTGACCAATACACAGATACATAGCTTTCTAGTTAATATTTATTATAAGTGTTTTTGGGGAACAAACAGGATGAAACTATCATAGGTGAATCTGGGCCCAGGGTCACAGGCCTATAATCCCAGCATTCTGGGAGGCTGCAATACTCAGCAGTGGATAAATTTATGAGTTCACAGATGAATATGCTATTGAAAAGTGGGGCCTGGTCAAGAGACAAGACACTGGAATGTAATATAGAAGGGCATATTCTTCTCTCTGCTCTTTTATTTTCTACCTGCTTTCTAAGTGTCATGGGTTAAACATTTCTCTTTCACCATGCCCTTTCACCACGCTGTTTCTCCATTTGAGCCAATCAACAGAACGCATGGATTGAGCCTTCTGAAACTGTGAGCCAACATAAACCTTGGTTATTTTGTCCTAGGAACAAGAAAACAACCAATATGGCAGCTAAATCTAGTTCTGTATTTCAGTACTGGAAAGCCTGTTTTGCTATGGATCCGTGCTATATTTCTAACTGTACTATAAATAATAAAGTAGATAAAAATCCATGCTCTTGGCAGGCAGATCCTATAAGCAAAAGGAGGAGGCAAGTGCTGGAGTATGTTTCTCATGTCTTACACCGAATTCCTGAGTCAGATATGCTCCTTTTCCGCTTTGGTAGAATGGTTAAGTGAGAGGACAAAGAAAGCCCAGGAGTGATTCTTTAGAAAAACTCCCCTCTACTCTGCTGTAAAGAAGAATAAAATTGAATTGTCCGTAGGAGAATGGATACATCACGAGATCATAATGCTAAGTGAAAAAAAAAAAAATCAAAGGTTAAATGTTGCATGGTTTTTATTATGTAAGAAGCCCAAAATAGAAATAACTTAAAAAGCAAAATAAAAGAGAGTTGATAGAAAGCAGGGAGGTAGACACTGTGGAGGTGGGGAAGGGATCTGGGGATAGAGGGGGAGACGACAATGGGGAAGGAAGGGGGAAGTAAAAATGATTAAGATGCAGTATGTGTGAGAACCAGCTTTCCAAGTTGAGTATAATTTGAGTGCAAATATCACGTATTACAAACATGTATTATTAAAAATAAAAATTATGGTGGGAAAAAGTAGGAACCAAAAATGTTCACTGAAAGTCTCCTGTGTTTGGAAGGTGACCGGATGTGGGGGTGCTACACTCATTGGGGGTTCAACCACTGAAAAGCCCTGCAGTGGAATGTGCTGCTGGGAATGGGGGCCTGGTTTGAGGTAGGTCACTGGGAGTGTGGCCTGGAAGGGTGTGTTCTTATGACTTCTTCCTTCCTCCTCTGCTTCCTGGTTGTCTGTTCTTCTGTTTCTGCCTTGAAGACCAGACCAAGGACTGAACCCACAGAGACTATGAGCCACAACAAACCTCTCTTCAAGTTGTGGACGTTGAGTATTTTGTTCCAGTGACAGGAAATTGACTCACACAGTATGGGTATGTAATTTTTTTTAACAGGGATGATTGACTTTCTAGTGTATAACTCTTGATAATCTACATTTAGGTATGGCCATGTGGGCTGAGTTGGGAAGAAGTAGCCCAATACCTGTAGTTGTAGTTGCTTTTCTAAAAATCTGGTATTTTCCCCCGAGAGCACAGACAGCATTTCCATTTTGCTTTGGGAGAATAACTTGGTAAATGATAGTTGCCCTGCTGGCTTAGTGCCGACTTCTGTTTCATTCACCATCCACACTATCCACTTCCCTTAACTTCAGGCTTTGTCTTATCCATTCCCAGAATTATTTTTTAAACCATTAATTTTTGAGGAAAAGGTATTACAAAATGTCAAACATGTACTAAAACAGAATGGTGCAATAAGTCTCCATCATGTACCTAACATAAAATATTAATGACCATCAACATTATGGCACAATATAACATGTATTTTTCCTTTTTTAAGTACTTTAAAAAATACATACCATACTTCATATAATTTTAACCTCTGTGACCTTCAGTGTGGAGTGAAGGGTAGGCTGTTAAGTGTGATCGACACTTCTAAAAGTTGGAATTCATTGTCTAGCTTCACGGCTCACCAAACTATTTCACATACACCTACCCAAATTTCTAACTTAACTATATTATTATGAATTAAATCAACCAATACTGTAAATATTTCTATGATGTAAACATAGAGCAGAGAAGAGACAAACCTGTTGAGTAATGATGGGTTAGCTGGGTGGAGAGGCAGAGGAAGGCAGCTGGAAATGTAAAAGAGGGCTGGCCGCAGTGTGGAAGGCTCTCTCCTCCTCTTCCTCGCTCCTGCTGCCAAAGTGAGCACCCAGGGAGCCTGGGCCTTCTCGCACTGTTTTCACTCAGCTGTGCATAACTCTGCTGCCTGCCACAAAAAAAAAAAAAAAAAAAAAAGCCATTCTTTCAGACCAGGTACAGAACCGCTTGCTCAGCGAAGAATTTCCTAATGCGGGGCTTGAGGTCAACTCTCTCTTCAGCATGCTGTTGGGAACTCATGGCTTCAGGCGTCTATTCTGCCTTCTCAGGTAGACCGCGAAACATCGAGGTAAGAACCCATTTCAGCTTTCTATATTATCACTCGTTCAGTAATGATGGCTTTGCAGGTGTCCACTAAATATTTATTAAGGAGGAAATGCAGCTCAACTTGTACTTTCATTTGGGTTGAAGTTGTTAGTATCGATTTTTCTATTCTGAATCAAGACATCAGACAGAGCAGGAACCCCTCCAAACTTGCAGAGGCCTTTGTGTCAAGCATACAGATAAAAGGCGTAAGTTGGCTTTCATCCATCTGGCTGCTCAACCTGCCCCGCAAGTCCTCCTAAATCCTGCCCAACTTGTCTGCTCCAACAACCTACAAATGCCTTTTTCTCTTTGTCCTCTGAGCTAATGGCGAGAGCAATTGTCTCCTGTTGGCGTGTATTGTGGTCTGACCACGTGCTTAAGAATCATGAAACCCTAAGGAAGAAGTCAGTCCTTAACTGAACCTTTACCCAAATCAACAGGCTCGTTCCTGCAGCAGCACCACGGCGCCACCAAGTGGATGGCTTCTGAACCACCGGCCTCACTGTGACTTGGTGACTCATTTTCAAATGCCGTTTTCGCTGGCTCCTGTAAGGAAAGGCAGATGTTATGCTCTGTGTTCTTGGACCTTGTATGCTTGATGATTACAATAGTTGCTCTACTTGGGTATCTCGGAATTCATTTTCTTTAACTCTCAATTGTGATTTTAAGAAATTATAAGTGAAAACCTTTCTACTGTACAGCAAGATAGGCACTCTTTCTCCCTCTGTGTTTTGAGAGAAATCACATTCCTTGCTATCTCTAGGTGCACTTTAAAGAGATTCTCTTTCCTAGACAAATCTACCTACAGGGGAAGAAAGCTTATTTATGCTGTGTAGGCCTTTGTGCTAGGCTGTGTTTCTAGCCCTTTTTATTTTTTGAGACAGGACCTGGCCAAGTTGTCCAAGCTGGGAACTTGGAGTCCTTCAGTCTCTGCCTCCCAGGAGCTGGAATTACAGGTACACATCATGTTTTCGGCTTTACGTGCACTTTGTATTTCAAATTTTGTAGGGTTAATTTCATATCTTACTATTCAGAACACCAGCAGATGGTGCTGGGACAACTGGTAAGCCACACACAAAATGAAAGTGGCTTGAACCACAGCGTAAATGCAAATACTTTAAGCAACAGTTGACTTCCCAATCTGAAAAAAAAAATGTTTTTGAAGAAACAAAGCAGCTCTGCTGTTACTTACCTGAGGCAAAAGTATATCAGCTGGGTTTTCCTAAGGCCCCAGATGAGGGGCTGCTCACTTGCTTCTCTTCTCTTCTCTTCTCTTCTCTTCTCTTCTCTTCTCTTCTCTTCTCTTCTCTTCTCTTCTCTTCCTCTCTCTCGCTCTCTCTCTTGCTCTTTCTGTTTTATAAAAAAGGCATTTTCTCACTTCAATATTTTTGTAAAAGCCTATTTTCGCTGTTTATATAACTTAGGTCACTGTACATGTTGGTTCTATATGGTAGGATTGGGAAAATATTGAATGTATATGTACTAAAACTAATTCATAAGATGTAAGCAAGTATTCTCATGGGACTAACAGCCAGGTGACCCATGTCTGGTCTCAGGGCTGTTACTGACAACCAGTATGGTCGTGTGTAAGACACTTAAGGTTTTTTCTTTCTTAGTTTCCATATTTGTAAAATGAAGAGTGTTAGTCACTTTTTTTCATTGCTGTGACTCAAAACACAAATTTAGGGAGGAAAGGTTTATTTTCGTTCACAGTTTTGGAAGGTCACAGTCTATTCAGGGGCAGCCGGCAACAGTGGAAGTACGTGGCAGGGACAGGGGCAGAGGTGGAGGCAACTCTTCGATAGTAAAGCAGGAAGCCAAGTCAAGGCAGGTTGAGACTACTCCTCTGAGAAAGGCAGGAGCTGACACACCCTTCCAGGTCTCAGCCCAGTGATCAGCCCCTCCTGGATCCAGGTGTGGAGAGTGTGGTAAACCCCCACTACACACCTGTAATCCACTTTACAATCCACCCCTTCAGACTAGGCCCCAATCTCCCAACAGCACATGGTTCCACAGACAATCTATAACACTCATATACATGAGACTTTTGGGGGACATTCCAGATCCAAACCACAATATGAAGCAATTAGTGCCCTTCCCTTTTTTCTATATTTCTAAATCTCCTCTAATGTGTATGTGTTATTCTGTTTAAAAGGAGATTCGGCAGTCCATTTAGAGTCTGTCCTTGTTTATCGTACGACCTTTTCCACAGTTATGTGCACTAGAGAGTTAGTACCCTGGCATTATAAACACGTTTAAAAGGTGTTATTTTAGGGCTTCAGACTAATTTTGATAAACACATGAGAAAATTCTCAGCTATCTTTCCTTCAGATGTGCTAAGTGCTTATTAAGCCAAATGTATTTCTGTATTTTTGGCAAATTAAGTTTGTTTAAATAATACTTTCGGAGCCATGTGCTTTAAATGTGATATTTAAAAACAGTATTTTCCATAAAAGGAAGCACAAGGATTGCTGCCAGTGCCCTGTGCCTGACCTGCGTACCACCACACACACACACACGCCACCACCACAGCACATAGCTATGCGGACACGGAGTGATGACAGTAGAGAGGCATTTGGTGTTCTGAGCATACAACTACAAGCGTTGGCTTTCAAACCTACCCTCCCTCCTCCTTTTCAGCAACTGATTATAGAGAAAAGCACTTATAGTGACTGAGCCTGGGTCTCTTTTATCTGTGAAAGAGTGATGGAAAAAAATCCACATGTTTGGTTGTTCTAACGTCTAAGTAAAATAAGTTCAAGGTAGCATGCTGAAAGCCATGAAGGGCAACTATGACAGGGGCTTGCCACTGAGGAGAGAGGTCCCTGGAGTTTAGGAAAATGGGTGATACTATAAAGAACCAAAGACGATTTCAAGTCACAAACAAAAACTGATAATGTCCCCCTATGGGTCTACTAGAGCCAGGAGCTCCTCCTGCCAGTCCCTCCTCTTAACGTGAAGGAGGAAAGAGCCAGGATGGTGGAGGTCGGCCTGAGCCCCAGCTAGCTCAGGAAAGCGCAGGCAGTGTGGGCTGGGTGCCACCACCCAAGGATGGACGGTCAGGGAGAAGGAAGAGGCACAGAGGAAGGGTGGCAATTATCACTTCGTTTGCTCAGTGATGTCTTTTATGTGCAATGCTAGGATGGCTTCTGAATTTCCTGGGGGGAGGAATAGAAACTCCAATTGATAAATATAAGATAATCATTAAAAAGTGAAATGTTAAATAAGGACTGCTCTCTATTCTTTTAAAAATGTCATCATTATAAAAGACAAAGGCTGTTGAAATATTCCAGATTATGGGAAGATAACTATATGCTATTTTGGATCTAGGCTGAATTCTGTACAGGAGAGGAAAAAAATGTCGTAAAAAGTCAGTTGACAAGTTTGAATATTGATCGGTATGATATCAACGCTAGATTTGCTAACACTGAAAACTCTACTACGGCTACGCAGGCATGTCTTGCTGCTATTAGGGAGCACACACCGAACTCTGTCAGAATGACAGCCAGAAGCGTGCAGCTTGACTTTTTAAATGTTTCAAGGAAAAAATATTGACAGAGAGGGAAAGAAAGAGAATGAGAAAATGGGGTACAATTTCATAAACAGATGAAATTGAACAAAAATGTTTAAATTGAAATTGTATTATAGTATTAGACATTTTGCTATTAATTCTACTCAAAGTACCCTTCCTTGCTTTGAACGCACACTCCATTATTCTTGCTGCTTTTTTTTTTTTTTTTTTTTTTGAGACACTCTGTAGTCCAGGCTGGTCCTGAACTCACTATGTAGGCTGACCTCGAACTCATGGCAATCTTCCAATGTCAGCCTCCCGAGTGCTGGGATTATAGGCGTGCACCATCATGCACATCTTATGTGGTGCTAGGGGATCGAATCCAGGGACTTGCACCTGTCACGCAAGGGCTTTCACTGCGGAGCTACGCCCGCAGCCCCTGTCCTCGCCACTTGCTGAAGCAGTTCTGGGAGTCCTTCGGTATTTTTCTGAGGTGGAATCAACCATACGGTGAATGGTACTATGCCACAGAGCCACAAGGCAGGTGTGTGAGAACATTACGGTGTGTCCTCAGCTACCCTTCTCCTTGGATATGGAGCCACGTGATTTCTACCTCTTTCCTAAAGTCAAAAACCACCAACGAGAGGTAAAACTGCCACACTGATTCCTGGCAGTCATGACAGCACTACGGAAGACCGTCAAAGGAGAGGACTCCGGAACCGCTTCAGAAAGCGGCGGGAGTGATGCTGTAACGAGGGGGATAATTAGAGGGGATCGGTGGTAACGTTTTCATTCGCAGCACCATGTGGAATGGATTCCTCCTTATCTAAGGGCATTTTCACTCGCTGGCGAAAAAGAGATACGTGATGGGCTACAGAGACGGTTTCTGGGAAAACAGCATCTTTGTTTTAGTCAGTGCCAAGAATTTTGTGATATTTGCTGAACTTGGCTTCTTCTTAAAGGGGGAGAAGTTATAATAATGGAAAGAAACAGCGGCCCATAAATGAGGGAAAAAAAATAGAAGTATTAAGAATGAGAAGAAACTTTTAGACTGTTGCTGCTGGGAAAACTGTCCAAGGGTGCACATGGAGTGAGGAAGATAATCTATTACAGTTGCAGTCGTGGGAATACGCTACGACCAGATCCTCTTTCATGATGTGGTCTTTAAAGAACCTGTTGACTGACCCTGCAGTTTATGAATAACGAATCCTCATGCAGCAACTTGTGACAATTAGGAGATGTCAGAGGACAACCCCTGAAAAGTGATGGGGCTAAGTGATTGTTGCTTGCTAATCAATATTCATTTTTATTTTTAAAACATTTTCCAATATTTTTCCCATTTCTATTAATATAGGACAGTGGCCATGGAAGCTGGAATCTGCTAAGGAGTGTGTAACAACTCACCTGCCAAATCAGCCTATATATATATATATACACATACATATATGTATATGTATGCAATACATAATGGTTACAATGAGCTTGAGTATTTTGTGCCCATATATATCACATCAACATAACAATTCTCTCCCCTCCTATCTCCCACACCCTCCCTATCTCCCCAACTCCCAATATTACACCCATTTGTTCTGTAGAATGCCTGTATTCTGGTTTCCCACATCATATCAGAGAAACCATGTGATATTTAACATATTTAATCTTTTGTGTCTCACTCACTTCACCACTCCTTAGCTCAGCTTCCCACCCCTAGAATAGGCTAGAGTGGGCATATCTTGACGCCTCTTCTCTGGGTCCAGCAGAGCCCTTTATTGGGACTATTTGCTGAAAGTTCTTTTTTTTTAAATTGTATCTTAGTATTCTTTGTTGAAATTCTTTAAGGTGGCCTCACCCACTAGTCCAGATAAGGAAAGAACTATAACAATGACATTCATGAGTCTAGAAAATGTAAGAAAGAAAAAGAGAGAAGTTAAATTTCAAATTTCTTAGCTGAGTACTGAAAAGTAAATGTTTGTACATTCAAAAATATTCAGGTTATCATTACATCAAACTGTTTTCTTAGATAAATTTACATCACAGATCGAATAAGTGTGTTGGCACATTAAAGAAACGATGTCTGTATCACAAGAGTAAATTACACATAAGCAGTAGATATAATGGCATACTTAGTTACTTCAGAATATTTAAGAGTTCTTTCCAAATGAAGAACAGGAAGAAACGAGTGAGGTCATTATCACAAATTCAGTTACAAAGAAGGAACCTGAAAAGTAAAATTCAAGAGTCCCAGGTTGAACTAACAGTTGACTGAGTTCTTAGCCAATGGACAAAGTTACATGATCTTTTATCCTTACCACTCAATGACAGCTTCAGGGAAAAGACCCTCAAACCACTTTTTTACCAACTCTTACTGTTTTTAAAACTAAAAATATCCTATATCAAATCAATCTTCAAAAGAGCAGTTCTGTGGGACAGACACAGCTATGTCTACGTTCCACTCCATCTCTCTCTTCATATGTGGTATTGCCACATATGCCCCCAGGTGGGTGCCGCTCTCTCATCTCCATCTCTCATGAGTCAATAACAAACACCTGAAATCTTGCCCTAGGTCATCCCCAGTCTCAACAAATTGACGCAATCTTTCTAGGTCAAACCTTACACATCTACCTGTTCCAGGCAGGCCCTATCTCCCAATAACACATAGTTCAAAACACACGAGGCTTTTGGAAGACATTCAAGATCCAACCTTACACTAAGGTATTTTGTTACAATGACGGATATAGCTAGATAAAAAAGATGTTTGTAGAAGTTACAGAAAAATTAGTGGAAATTGTGTGGTCGTACCTGCATGTGAAATTTGCATCTTGTTACTTTGAAAGTGTGAAGTGAGAAAGACTGAGTAGAATAAAGGTGAGTAGGAGGACCTGAGGGGTTAATGGTGCCCACAATTTTCTTTTCATGGCTGTGACTATAGAAAGAGAATTTAAAATTTTTATCTAATGCCCACAAAGATAATTCTAGACTAAGATTTGTGAGAGCCTGTGAATATAACTTCTGGAAAAATCCTTATATGAATGAATATGTATACTAAAATTCAACAATTATTAAGAAATAATTACAATTTATGTAATAATAATTTGTAACTATAAAAACCTTTTAGTTTCAAGGAACAATTAAATTATAGATGTCATAAGTGTTGCTGTTTTATTTTTGTGATCATTTTCAGTGACACTTATATAACACGAAACTCTTATTTTTGCAATTGAATCAACACAAAACAGCGAGTGCAGTACAAATTACACATGTGTGCTTTCATAAACAGTTCTGGTATGAAAATGTATTATGCCAAATAAAAATTTTTATTGAACACATATTATTGTTTTTCTTTGGTTACTTTGTTGTTGGTTGCAAGAATATTGTAAACAAGAAAGCAGATTTTCAGATACTTGTTATGAGACACTTAGATCAGTCACTACCAATGATGTTCATAATGTTCCTTGCACCCAGAACATTTGCCCTTGAGTCTATTTTTCTAGATGTCCCCCACTCCCCTTTTTTGATATTACGGTATCTACTTTTGTTCAGTTTTAAATTTGTTTCATGGATCCAGTGAGCTCCTTTATAATTCTTTTTTTTTTTCTGTGACCCACAGTATGCTTTTATTTAACTAGAGTTCTAAAATGGGAAAATGCAGAATTCTGGGTTAGGTGGAGACGCTGGAACTTGCAAACTACCTCTGCTTTTTGTAATCAGGACAAAGAAGGTTTGACTGAAAGTAACCAAAGGAAGTCTGGGAGATCTTTGAGTGAAAAATGTTTTGAATAATTAGATGACGATAACAAAGCTAATGTATATAAACTCATTTTAAGAAAACCAAATAAATTTACAGAATCTAATTGATTTAGAACTGATATGTTAGGATTACAAGAACTGGCAAAATCCTTTCAGTGGGACAGTTGGTGTGGTGAATTTAAAATTTGAAATTGGCTCTTAATTTTTTAAAATTTAATTTAGGCAGACCACTGTAAAATGCACCGACTATGCGTGTGAATGGACAACTTTGAATCTGAGAGCCTTTGCAGTTCTCAAAGATCATTATGGGGCCTCATCTCATGTTCATCAGAAATTCTCCCGACTATGTGATATCCCCAGCAGAGGGAAAAAATAGGTACAGTGAACTGTCAAGGTCATGACCTTGTGTAAAGTCCAGGACTTACACTTCTAATCCAGCACAGCTTTTCATGAATTTCATCACAAGGCTTTTTGTTTAGCTTAATGGTGCATGTGGCTACTGCAAATGGTTTTGGACTTTTAGTTTATTAAAACAGTCTTGCATTTAGCTCAGAGTTTGCAGATAATAATCTTTTAAATTCATAACTAATGAACATTTTGCATCACATTTTCAAGCAACCTCTTTTTATTTGAAGATGTTTTAAGCAAACCTACTAGATCATACATATATGGTAAATTTAGGGTGCATGCCCATCTTCTTAATAAGTTAATGAATCTCTGACTGATATTTCATCCTATATTTTGGAACAATAATTTGACATTACTTCTCTCTATAATGAGAACTACTCACTCATCAGTTTGTGTCATGCCCATAGATTATTTTTGAGGAAATATAAGCATGACTTTGATCCAAAGGTTTAAAAAATATGCACGACACACAAGCAGAATGAAGACAAAATTTATGCTCAGTGTCACCACTTTGATTTAATGAGTGGGAGAATCTAATTTCAATCTGTCAAGAGCAGAAAGGATGGAGATGTACAAAGCATTCAGGTGATCGGTCCCCAATATTAGTCCAGAAACCAAATAATTTTTAAATTAGTACTGTATTTAACCAGCATTTTGCACAAAGATGATGATCAGCTGTGCCAGCCAGTCAATTGACTTTGGTAAGTTGTTTATTTGGCGGATTTATTCCTTATCTTTCTTCCTACTTGCTACCTGTGGGTGCACCTCTTTTTAGCCTGCTTACAGACTGGAGGCGGGCTTCCTCTTTGCAGTCATTTTCTTGCTCTTCTCTTGCTTCACGTTTTGGGATGAAAAGGGCTTCACAGTGGAGCAAGAAAGAGGGAAATCCTTGAGTAGACCTCCTGTTATGGATGCCCGAGACAGCAGAGATCCCAGGGCCTCAGGAGAGGGAGGCAGAGCAGAGCAAGAGCGAGGCCGGGTGTCTGGTAACTTGGAGATGATTCACTTGTCGTCCGAGGGGCTGGGCAGGAGTCATGAGCTGAAGGAGAATGTAATGTAACTGACGTGGCCTCTTACTCCGCTGGATCTCTCAGCTCTTGGGTCCCTTATTTTATTTAAATTTTATATTGTGGTTCTGTGAGTAAAACCTAGGGCCACGCAGCCCTTCTTGATTTTTTTTTTTTTTCTGAGACAGGGTCTTGCTCTGCAGTCCAGGCTGGCCGTGAACACATGGAATTCAGGCTGGTCTTGAACTCACCGCAATCTTTCTGCCTTGGCCTCCCAAGTGCTGAAATTGCAGGTGTGTGCCACCACGCTCCATTTTCCTTCTCAGGTCCTTTGCATTTTGCGAAATCCGCCACTTTTCCATTTTCTTCTGTCCTGTTTTCCATGTGACTGAGGCTACTCTTGGTAGCAGCCCGTTTTCTAAAATAGTTCTCCATGATGGACCCACATGATCACATTTTAATTTCACATTGACAGCTCTGATTTGATCATTAAACATTACAGACAGGTACCAGGGTACTTCACTCTATTCCATAAATTTGTATAATTAAAATAATAAAATTTTAATTCCAAAGGCCTTTGCCAAATTAGTTGTTAGAAAGAGACACTAAGCCAATTCATAACAATGTATGCAGCAATCTTTGTTAGAGTATTTAAATTTTAGAAAATAAATTTTAAACAAGAAAACTCACTGATAATGGCAGCATTTCATACCTGTAGAGATATTTTAGCCAAGAATCTTTCAGCTAGTTAATTAAGAAGTTTATTCTCATTTTTATTCCATATAGTATTTTCTATTTTTCAATAATTTTGTTGTTAGCATTTATAATTGCTAAGCCAAATTCCACTCTTATTAGATAACTTGAACCATCTTTGAGCTTTTTTTAAAAATCCCAATATTTCCTTATTTCCTGAAGAAACAAAGATTTGCTAGTTTTTACATTTTAAATAAACAGGAACTTAAGAAAACAATAGCTGGCAGCCATGGCAGGCTGTGACATTTCAGGAACGGGTGGCCTCTCATCAAGACACTGGTTACAGGATTTTTTTTTTCGGGTCGGCAGGTATCTAGAGCTTTTGATGAATGGAAAACAATTTATTGGAATAGAGGCTAGCAGTTGGCATATGGACTGGTGGTGCCTGCTTGGTCAGGCTCAGTTGGGGCCTCACAGCCTTGCAAATGATTAAGCTGCCTGTGGTTCAGTCAAGAGAATCTCAGCAATTTATCACCTTCCTTCTCAGATGAGAACAAAGGGTCATTAACACAGTGGAATTTGCACCAGACAGATAGTTAAAGCAGTTTCTGTGTCTGGCTAGCTGTGTGGCCCTGGGTAAATTATAGAGCCTTTCTAACCTGTATCCTTCCTATCTTCCCACATGGCTGATGTGTGCATCCCCAGATAGGAGCTGTGCTTCATACCCAACACTTGCATATATACCCACATCAACTTGGCCCTGAATCCCATCATTACTTTGTTGTTTTTACTAATCAACACTTCTAAAGTTAATATGACAAAGTATGTAACTAGTGTCAAGAGGTTATGAAGGAAAAAAGTAGTGAAAAGGAATTCGCCATACTAGATATTACAACTTTCTATATAACTAAGACCAAAATAATACAAATATTGGCTCAGGGGTGAATCAACTGGCTGAGACAGAACAGAAAGTGCAGGAACTGATTCAAATATTCTTTAAAATAAGAACATATGATTCTGAGATTTCAATGTGGTGGGCACAGAAAAAATTTCCTTATAAACTGTTAAAAACATTAACCTATAAATGCGAAAAGCTTACAACACATACAGAGGGAAATTTCGGCCTGAAAAAGGACATAGACATAAAAATATATAACTAAAGACATTGTAGGTTAGAATGAAGAAGACTGAATAAATTGGGAACAGGGTACAGGTTTTGATGGGAAAGATGGAACAATTTAGAAACCATTAAAAAATGGGCAGACCACTACACAGAACTTTTTTTTGCCACTGTCCACAATTGTACATGACAATTGTTTATGACAAATACTTTAACTCCTTTAATAGGGATTTTTAAAAATTGATAGATAAAACTGTGTTTGACATGATGTTTTAAAACACATATGCACTGTGGCATGACTAAGCCTACGCAACCCACACATAACTACCATCTCTCAACAGTTTTTAAAAATACAGTATAAGTTCACACAATATATATGTGCACAAGATTCTCAAGCTTCATGTAGCCACTGTGTTTTGCACCTACATATTGACAAAAATGGGAAAATATAGTATATTATTATTAATCATAGACACTATGTTGTACAGGAGATCTCTCAAATTTATTTCTTCTAAGTATTTTTGACCAACATCTCCCCAAACACTTACCCGCTTCCATCCAATTCAGTGCCTAGTAACCACCATTCTGCTCTTTCCATCCAGATTAACAAGTTTTGAATTCACATTCATGTGAGATCATGAAATATTTGCCTGTATTTGACTTATTTTACTTGACATTCCCCGGGTTTGTCTATATTGTTGCAAATGACAGCATTTAAATTACTATTACAGCTGAATGGTACTCCGCTGTGTGTATGCTACATTTTCTTTATCCATTCATCAGTGATGGACACTTAAGAAAACCTGAAATTCCTTAAGGGCAAAGAAGACAGATGACAGATGGAAAAAAGTGTCTGCAAGATGTTAACTTCCCTTTCATGCAAGCAACTCTTGCTAATGAATAGAAGTCAAGAAACTAAATACAAAAACAGGTACACAAAGGGTCTAGCAGTTCTAGAAGAGAAATAATATTTTAATAAACATGAAAAGACTATGTACACTTCCAGAGTAGTTATATATCCCTTTATTCCATATGTGTGTGTGTGTGTGTGTGTGTGTGTGTGTGTGTGTGTAATAAAGGGGTAATTTCATGTACCAGAGGTAGTAAAATTTAAAAAAAAATCAAATCCACTTTGGCAAAAGTGTGGGAAAAATGGATACTTACTAAATCACTGGTGAATGCGCACACTGCTAAAACATTTTTGGAAATTTGATATTAGATTTGCATATCTTTGACCTAGAAATGCTACTTATAGGACTATAAGTTATGTAAATAAAATCATCTTTTTTAAGAAAAAAGTTAAGTGAAACTATTTATTGATGCACTTAAAAAATTGTATGTTCAAATGCTAACGAAGGGAAACACAGTGAATATCCACCAATAGGTCAAGTACAGAACAGATTATGAGTTAATTATACAATATATTATAGAATTAATACGTATATTCTGTTGCAATATATTGTTACAATATATTTCTATTACAGAATATAATGTAAATATTTACATAAGACTGTACTCATTGACTTAGAAAAGCATATGCTGACATAAAAAATATCAAGGGGTTAAATAATACATGAAAGATGATTTAATTTTTATAAAAAGGAAAGGTTATGTATGTTTAAGATTACAAATATATGTGCTGTGTGTTAAGTGTTGTATGTGTATACAGAAATAGATTTATGAAAGAATATATTTCAATTAAAATCATTCAAAACAAAGGAATCAAGTTGAACTGGAAAGCAAACTTTTTTTGTTTTTTGCAGTGCCTGAGTGATGACTCAAAGCTTTCATTGCTGTTATGGACTGAACTGTGTTCTCCTAAAATTCATCTGTTAGAATCCTCACCCTCAGTTCCTCAGAATGTGGCCATACTTAGAGGGTCGTTGCAAGTATAGTCAGCTATGATGAGATTATCCCGGAGTAGACGTCCTAATGACAAGTGTCTTTATACAAGGAGAGGATGCAGGCCCAGAGCCAAGTATGCACACAGGGGAGATGTGAACAGACATGTGGAGAAGACACTATCCACGAGCCAGAGAGAGGCCTGACACATCTTTGTGCTCTGCCCTCCAGAGGAACCAGCCTCTCAACACGTGCTTTTGGGGTTTGAGCTTCCTAATCTGTCAGACACTAAATTTCTGTTGTTTAAGCTACCCAATTACGGTAGCCATGGCAAACTAATCCAATTACTGTTGTACCTGAAACCGATAAAATATTCTTGAAAAAAAAAGATGATGTGAAAAGGATTATTATTTTGTAAGTTTTTCATTTAAGAAACATTAAGCACCTACAGTGTGCCAGATATTCTATGTCATTCACTGAATCTCACAGGACAAGAATTAGTGCCTGCAGATCACATATGAAAACACTGAACGTAAGAAAAAAGTGAGTCCTTCCCCACATCAGTCTACAATGTCAACATGAGGTAGAGAATAAAAATGCCAGAATGAGATGGCTCCTAATACCTGATACCAAAGTGGTGCGCTTCAATGGAATCTTCCTTTTATTGCATTGAGTTGAAGGGAAAGACAGTGAACGATGGTGATGGCTTTTTCTTGGCTGTTCTCAACATTTCATGTTCATTTTATCTTGCCAGTTGTCGAAGCCAGGGAGCTGAAGAATAGACAAACGGAAGAAAGGCATATTTCAGAAGCACAGGACTTAATCATAGGTAGGTTGCTTGGCTCTGTGGCACATTTCAGAGCTTTATCAAGGTTAAATCAAATAGAAAATAACTGTGACCTTGCAATACAGATGTTATGCTTTCCAAATCTTTTATTGCACTGAGAAGGCTTCTTTGTTGGCCCAGCCACGGGGAGCGGTACTTTGGTCCCCTTTTCTATTACGCATAGTGACGGCCTTAGGTATGCTGCTGCTAATTTCTTTGTGCAATCATTTTTGAATAAACTCTTATTCATCCTTAGCACCCAGCTCAATCGTCACTTTCATATGCCATCTGATCAATGTCCAGTAGCCTCCTGTGCGCATCAGTAACACATCTTCATATTCAGGATGTAGAATGCACTGAGGAAACGAGAAATTCATGTATCAGGATCTCCTGCTAAATCGTGAATTCGTAAGGGTCTGACACTGCTCTGTGCCTTTTGTCCATCAGCATCTCCAAGCTTGATGCACACATGTGCAGAGAGAGTCAGAGGCAGAGGGAGAATTCGGCGTGGGCCCACGGAAGAGCGCTCTCACCGCCTGGGCCCGGGGCTGCCTCATTGTGCAGGTCTCCCCCGTGCATTCCACCTCTCGTGGTGCGTGCGATTTATTCTCCATCCCCAATGCCCTCTCCTCTTCCCATCCTTCTGTCTCCTCTCTCCCGGGCAAAGCACAGCTCCTAGCATTAGTAGTACTACCCATCCTATCGGAACACCTACACAACGTTTATTGTGTCAGGCTTTGTGCCAAGTGTTTTACATATGCTAATATAATCCTTAAAACAAATTTCCCACGTAGATATTACTGTTTGCTCCATTTCATAGGCGGTAAAACTTAAGGGTACAGAGAGATTACCTTTACAGGTAAGCCCTTGTCTGAGGTTGCATAGTTTACAAATGGTACAGGCCTCACTTGATTCAGGCAATCTGGTCGCAGAGTCTGAGTTCTTAAATACAGTGTCTTAGCCAAGAAAATGCCATCTGAAATTGATGAGGCTACTTATCTACCTACCTTTAATCCATTCCATTTTCTCACATAAATAATATATTTAATTATTTTAATTTAATACACATGACTTTATCACTTAATTGTCAGGAGTTTTAGTATAGGGCTAAGGCTTTTTCTTTGTGAGTGGGTCTACTGATAAGACATTTCTTATAGTTCATCTTGTATTAAATATCTCCTTTTTGTATTGTTCTGCAATTTCTGGCTTTATTTCATTAAAGGAGGATCAAAAACTTAAATGCACCTTAAAGTAACTGGAGTGCAAAACTCATTCAAATGTCTCCGACTTTTTTTCTAGCTATATATAAGGGTCTCACCTGTTTCTAAAGTAAACCTAATTTTACTGTTTTTATTGGAGCCTTTCCAAAACATTTGTTTTTTTATAAACCGAAAATTTGCTTCCTTTTAATGCAGATACACAGCTGGTCTAGGTAATACTTAATTACACTGAGTACTTACAATGGTAGGTGTAACTGACATGGAGATTAGCATGAATATGCTCCTGTGTCCTGCAAAGCACACATCTTAAGGTAAGAGCAGGTCCATGGAGCACACAAGATAGGAGCTCTACAGCTAGCACCTGCATTCCTGGTTTTGAGGCAGTCTGCTCACAGAGGTGACAGACTGTGGTGACCTGAAGTTGACAAAGTAAGTACTTGTGCCTCTTGTATCCTCTGAGAAACCCATCTGCCTTTCCTTCCATTGCCAGCCTGACCACCTCCCTACACAATGCAAAGGTCATCATGTTTTGTTTTTTTTTTAATGAGACTCTGTCATATGACTACAATTTTGATACTGGGGATTGAATCTAGGGCCTCTACGCTGAGCTACATCTCAGCTTTTATTTATATTGATTTATTTATTGACGGGTTTTTGCTAAGTTGCCCAGGCTGGGCTTGAACTTGGTGTCCTCCTTCTGCAGCACCACACAGCGCTGGGATAAGACATGTGTGCCACCACTGTTCACAATTCATTTAAAAATTTTTAAATGTTTCTATTTTTTATTTAGAATTTTTAAATATAACTTTTTAGAAGGCTGCTTCTCCCCACTAGAATATGAGCTAAATTTTATGTTTTTGGCAGATAGCATTTTCCCAACAAATAACAAGATGGTTTTGTCAAAGAAAATGTCCTCCACAGACAACTAGAGGTTTTATTTAAGAAGCTCTAAAGCCATGATCACCCATGATTACCAACCGTGCTGTTTGGATTCTGAGAACTGTTCGATTCTCAGGTAAAGAAGCTTTGTGAGCTCTGCAGATTTCTTGTCTTAAAATACCGTGACTCTATGACTAAGACAAACCCTCCTCTCCCACTTCCCATAGGTAAGTGTACCATGCATTTTGTCTCCACAGCTTTAAGGTGTGTTTCATTATTCCAACAGTAGATTCCTATATTTAAACTCTAGGAAAAGGGTTTCTCCAGGGCACCAGAACATTACCAGCAATGCTTGTGGCATGGTTATAAAGCAGTCTAAGTCTTCAGGGAAAAACATGAAGTCTCTTACTTTCATTTGGCCTCAGGTGGACGTATCTTGGAAAGCTGCTTGGAGTTTATATCCATCGATCATTACCATATTGAAAATTCAGTTTCCCAAAGCTTGGAAGATTGCATGAAACTTCTCAGAGAGAGCACATTTAAAATAAAGGAAAAAGAAAATGCTTCAAAGCCATTGGCATAGACACACCCTTGGACAATTTAGTGCTGAAATATTTCAACAGAGAAATGGAGCCAGACTGTGATGAAGCTGATCACAATTCCAGCTAATCCAGTGACCTAGTATTATTATTAATAATAACCATCTTAATAATATGAATCCTATGTTTTTCTCCTTCACTGCTATCACAAGGACGCTATGTGTTTTAGGCCTCATTCATGATATATTAGATTTATTTTTGCAATGACTTTCTTCAAAAACTTTATTTTTGCTACAAATCATAGCTTGGAGAATGAGACTAATAGAGTGAAAATAAAATAGACAAGAAAGAAAAAAAGAAAAGAAAGCAAGCCCAAACCTATGGTTTAAATGTTCTCACCAAAACTCAAAATATAATTCTTATTTTGCCCATAATACACACACACACACACACACACACACACACACACACACACACACACGCAATATGTAAAGTTTACATTGATCTGGAGAATTTTGCACATACATATTGTGGCAAAGTTACAAATCCTTCCCTTCTTTTTTCGACCCTCCTACTCTCTCCATCTCCCCTATAATTCCTATAATTCCCCACATTCAGTTCTATGAAATAAATGTGATCTGGGTTTCTCATATGAGAGAAACCATTCGGTAATTCTCATTTTGAGGTATCTAGAGGGTGGAAACTTGATTTGACAATGTGATTTGCAGGTGTAACCTTTGGGAGATCTCACTGTGTGGTATTAAGAGGGTGGAAACTTAATTTGACTTGGTGATTTGCAGGTGTAACCTGTGGGAGATAACTAAGGCTAGATGAGGCTGTAATCTAATGGGACTGTGGCTCTACAGGAGGAAAGAAGCCCAAGCTAGAATGTTTTGCTTCAGATCTGATACCTGATGCTGCTCTGGGACACTGGAGACTCCACATCAGCGAGAACGACTTCACCAGTTGTGATCCCCGAGTCTGAGCTACCTAGCCTTCAGAGCCATGCACAGAATAAACCTTTATTCATTGTAGTCTGTAGAGTTCATTTAAAGCAATGTAAAATGAACTAAGGTTTCCAAGAAATACAACAGTCTTATATTTATGAGAATTCTTCATCCCAAAAAACTTCCTTTTGCAATTGCCAATTGCTTTCCATTTTTAATGTTCCTGAGATAAAACAATATCCTCGTCTCTATAACTTGACATTTTAAGTAAATAATAGCATGATATAGACATATTTGTAAGAGTTAGGGCCTGATTTTGGTACCATGTCTATGATCTCATTCAAGGAGGATGAGAAAAATCTTCCAAGGGTTCCATCAAGTTCTCATATGGGAAACTGAAGAGAACAATCTCCAAGTGCCATCTTAATTTTTCACCTAGTTACAAAAAATTAAATGCTTAGGAATAAACCTTACCAAAGAAGTGAGACTTATACAGAGAAAATTACAGAACCTTGAAGAGACTGAAGAAAACTATAGAAAATGAAAAGGCATCCCATGTTCCTGGGTAGGAAGAACTAATATTGTTAAAGTGGTCATACTTCTCAAACTGTATAGATTCAACACAATACTAATCAAATTGCCAAGAGCATTCTTCACAGAATGAAAAAATAACTCTAGTATTTATATGGATTCAGAAACCCAGAATTTCCAAAGGAACCTTCACTAACAAGGACAAAACTGGAGGAATCACAATTCTAGACTTCAAAATCTACGACAAAGCAATAGTGATAAGTCTACATGGTATTGGCACAAGAACAGACAAGAAGATCAACAGATCAGAATGGAGGATGCAGAGGCAAACCCAAGTACCCTTAGTCCACTGATTCCTGACAAACGGGCCAAAACCATTCACTGAAGAAAAGACATCTCCAACAAATGGTGTTGGGAAAACTAGATATCCACAAGCAGGAGAAGAAAACAGAGTCTTACGTATCACCATATACTAAAACCAAATAAAAATGGATAAAAGAGATGGATACCAAAACAGGAATACAATCTTAAAGACATCAGGACAGCAAAGGATTTCATGTGGCAAAATAAATAACAAGAAGAATCAACAAACGGGGCTATATCAAATGAAAAAGCTTCAGTACAGCAAAGAAAACAATCAGCAAGGCAAAGACAGAGCACAGAATGGGACTACATTTTTGCTGGCTATGCTTCAGACAGAAGATTAATATTTAGAATATATGAAGAACTAAAAACCAAAACCAAAACAAAACAAAAAAATATGACTCCATTAAAAAAGGGCAATTGAAATAAAAAATTTCTCAGCAGAGGAAACAAGCCAAACAACCTATGAAAAGGTGTTCAACATCATTAGCCACGAGAGAAATGCAAATCCAAAGCACTGAAGTGAGAATGGCTTACATGAAGAACTCAAAGAACACGAACGTTAGTGATGCTGCAGGGAAAAGGAACGCTTCTACACTGCTGGTGGGACCGCAGTCTGGTTCAACCAAACTTGAAAGCTATGTGGATATTCCTTAGGAAGCTGAGAATAAAAATTCATTTGATCCAGCCACAGATCTTCTGGGCATTTTCTTAAAAGAACTGAAGTCATCGTATCATAAAGACACAAGCATATCCCTGTTGACCAGCACCACTCATAATAGCTAAATCCTGGAAACAACCTACAAGGCCATCAACAGAGGAACAGATATGGAAAATGTGGTATTTATACGCAATGGAATACTTTGCAGTCACACAGAAGGACAGATATGAAACATTTAAAAGAAAATAGTGCCTTGAGTCAGTAATGCTCAGGGAAAGGGACCAGACACGAAGGATGGGGTACCAACTGGTGTCTTCATATAAGATTGCCATAAGTACACATACACAAGAAGATCCAGATATGATAAAGAGAGTAGAAAGAGCGAAGATGGACTGCTAGGAAAAGGAACAGACACTGAGAATAGGATGGGAGAAGGT
The DNA here is from genome assembly GCA_004027205.1 of Ctenodactylus gundi. NCBI lineage: Eukaryota > Metazoa > Chordata > Mammalia > Rodentia > Ctenodactylidae > Ctenodactylus > Ctenodactylus gundi. The sequence goes on from PVKB01000613.1 coordinate 125,740, forward strand.
GAGGGAGAGGTTAAGAGAGAGGGAAAAAGTGGTCAAACAGGATACATATGGATACAAATCCCCAGGCTATACATTCTTAACATGTTATTGAATCTGTAGTTCATCCATATTCAAACAAAAAAGAAAAACAATTCTCAGCTAGCAAACAAAAATTCTGTCAGAACATCCCTTCTATTTCAATGACAAGAACATAAATCTGGAAAATAGTGTTTATTCGTATTTGTCAGAATTTTTCCTGGTCAATCGTAGATTGGGTAATTTTCCTGTATCCTTACGTTACCTTCTTCCTAGCTGTCTAAGTACATGTACACACAGCCAGCAGTCACCTTGAGAGGAAGGTAAAATTTATGTACGGTCTTTGTTTGCAGCTTCCTTCCTAGTTGGGGACAGAGACATTAAAAATACATATGTGATATATGTCTAGTGCTCTGAAGAAAATTAGGAAGGATTAAAGCATCTGAAGGACATGTATATGTACAGATTTAGTTATGTGCATACATGCATGTGTGTGTATGTGTGTGTGTGGTGTCTACTGAAGTCACACTTGAGCCAGATCTTGCAGAATCAAAGGGGTGTTTTGTAATGTCACCTTTGACATGGCGGGCCACACATCCAAACATCACACAAATCCATTAGCAGTACACATGGGGGTTGCTGTTACCTAGGGCATGACATCTGGTGCTGGCACAGAGCAGCCAGTCACTCTATGAATATTTCTTCTCATGCATTAAATTGTTCAGGCCCCATGGAAACGCTTGCCAAAACTCTCTTGTACCAGCCAGACATAGTCGTGCATGCCTGTAATCCCAGCACTCTGGGAGGATGAGGCAGGAAGATTGCAAACTGAAGCCTAGCATGGGTGAGTTAGCGACTTGGTGAGACCCTGCTACGTATGTGCACAAAATGCTCAACCTCATTGTAAACCTTAAATTTTGTGCTTATACATATCAATAAAATGGGGGGGGGGGAGGGAAGAAAGTTCAGAAGGGTTGGTACAACTCAGTGAGAAGCCTCAGCGTTTAATCCCCAGCAGCACAAAAAGGAAGAAGAAGAAGCAGAAGAAGAAGAAGAAGAAATAATCCCAAAACAATACAAAATAAGACAAAACAAAAAAAATTGCACCATAATCAGAAAAGTCTGAGTTATGCTGCTGTTGGTGTTGGAGAGGACACGAGAAAAGGAGGTGCTGAAGCAGAAGAAATGTTAATTGCACCGCTGACTCCTTCTCCTGAAAAGGAACGAATTCCTGAGTACTGCAAAATTACTTCCCAGGAGCACCAAGTGTCCATGTACTTTCCTTTTATATTCCTGTTTATGGTTTAGGAGATAAATTACCAATTAATTCCATTTTCACATTGACAAACAGTCATTGAACTTTGTGCACAGTCCTTTCTGTATACAAATATTTATAATATTTTAAGTTTAAAAACTAAACATTCACTGTATTTAAATTATTACAATTTTGATATCAACTAACTATAACTTATCTTTAATCAGTAATTTAAATATTTTAAAAATAACTTCTTTGAAAGCCTGGAAAATCATTTAAATGTTTTTATATTCATCTTTTTCATTAAAGTTTACTCAAACATTATACACTTTGTAATCACATTTTATTTTTATTCTCTTCGGTCATTATGGTAAAAAAAACCCATATATTGTAAGAAAATCTTAATTAGAAAATACAATTTTGTTGAAGGAGAGAGAAAAAGCTTAATGGACTAAAACACATGTAAACTTATGAATTTTGTGGGCCTTTATTTTATTATTCATCTAAACATTGCTATTCTATTATTAGAACACAAGATATGGATATTATGAAATTTAATAATCTTTGACATTTTGCCATTTTATCACAGAATAGCCATAGCTTAACACTTAAAAACTACTATCTTGAAGATGTATCTGTTAAGTCAGAATACATTCTGCTTGGCAGTCTGCAATTCTGCCTTACCATTTTATGCAACTGATGACTGAACTCAGTGCCTCCACTCCGAGCTACACCTCCACTCACCCCCGCGCCCCCCTCCCCCCCGCCTTTTTTAACTTTGAGGCAGGACCTCAATGAGTTGTTAAGTTGCTCAGGAGCACTAAGTACAAAATATGCGATGCTCCTGCCTCAGCCTCTTGGAGTGCTAAGATTACAGGCATGTGCTAGCACACTGGCTTGCTGTATCACTTTAAACATAACATAGGGCTTCTATTTCCTTTTCCTTTGCCCTGGGCCCTGCATTCGTGAGGAGCAGGTGTAAGCCTTGTAAAGACCTGAGGAAAGGGTGTTCTAGCCGAGGGGAAAGCCAGGCCCATGCCCTGTCTTAGTCATCTTTCACTCCCATGACACGTATTACACACCAGTGTCTCAAACACCAGGAAGTTAGTTTCTCAGTGGCCTCCAGCTGAAGTCCATGATCATGGCGCCTGTGTGGCTGGCTTCTGTGAGGGCCATCTCCTTGCTTTTTCCTCACTTGGCAGAGAAAGATTAGCCCGGAGCTCTTCTTACAAAGGTGCCATTCTACCCTGAGGGCCTGCTCCCATCGCCTTCTGAGGCCAATTTTAGCTCTGAGTGAACAAAAGCGGGGTGGTAGAAAACAAACCAGAGATGTTGATGGGGGCAGATATCATAGGTGTGCCACTGAGAGAAATCTGAATTTAGTTTAAATTTGATAGGAAGACTTCGGAGAACCGAGAGCAGGGAAGTAGCGTAAAATACATATCTATGTCTGTGCAACCCCCAGGCTGCTGTGGAGAGACAGTGATGGACACAGAAGAACTGACAGTCTATTACAATAAATCCAACAAGACGATGGTGACTTGAACTAGGGATATAACGCTGAAGGTTGTGGGAGAACTTTGATACTGAAATTAATTAATTAAAAGTCGGTAGGGTATGGATGTTGAGTGTGGAAAGGATTCCAAGGTTTTTGGAATGAACAGACTGGTGAATGGCAGTGTCATTTATTAAGATGGGAAGACTGGTGATAAATGGGATTTGAGGGCAAAAGTCTAGAATATTGTTTTATCTTAAATTTGAGTCCTTAGGCATCTAGACACAATGCCTAGTTCACAGCTGGATATTTGAGTTTAGAATTCAGAGGAAAGGTCAGGATTGGTAGGGATTTGGCATTGGGACCAGGAACTTGTAAAGACAATTCTTAAAGTCTTGGAATAGATGTAATTGGCTCAGGGTTGGATATGGAAGAGATAGGAGATAGAATCTCAATATCTATAGGTCAGGAAATAGAAGAGGAGTCAGAAAAAGAAACTGAGAAGGATGTTGAACATGTTTTATGTATTTGCTGGCCATTCACGCTTCCTCTGAGAACTGTCTATTCACATCAATTTCTGCTTTTTAAACCGAGTCTTTGATTTTCAGGGTTTATTTTTTCAGTCATTTTATATATTGCAGTTTTAAGCCCCTTGTTTGAGGTGTGGGCAGTAAAGTGGTTTTCCCATTCTGTCAGCTCCCTCTTCACTCTGGCAATTGTTTCCCTTGCTGTTTAGAAGTTTTTAAATTTGATACAGTCCCATTTGTTAATTTTGAGGGTTATTTCTTTTGTATCAAGAATTCTATTGAGAAAATCTTTGCCAATACCCATTTTACCTATTTTATCCTCCAGGAGGTTCAGTGCTTCCATTTTAATATCTATGTTTTTGACCACTTCGATTTGATTAGTACATGGCAGACAGTGCAGGTCTAGGCTCATTCTTCTGCATGTGGATAACCAGTTCTCCCAGCACCACAGGCTATCCTATCTCCAGTGTGCATTTTTGGTCCCTTTGTTGAAGAACAGATATCTGAGGGGACTTGAGATTTTCTCTGTATCCTCATCTCTGTTCGGTTTTTTGACCTATATGTTTTTGTGGCACTACCATTGTTTTCTTTTTAAATCATTGTCGCTTTGTAATAAAAGTTGATCTCTGAAACTGTGATGCTACCTGCTTTTGTCTTGTACTCAGGATTGCTTTAGTTATTCTGGATTTCTTTTGGTTCCGTATGAAATTTAGGATTGTCCTAATTCTGTGAAAAATATTGTTGCTATTTTGATAGGAACTGCATTTAATCTATATGTCAGTTTTGGCAGTATAGCTATGTTGACAGTATTAGTTCTGCCTGTCCAGGAACAGGGATGTCTTGCCATTTTTGAGTCATCTTTGATTTCTTTTTTCAGTATAATGTAGTTTTCATTATAGAGGCCCTTCCACACCTTGGCTAGATTTATTTCTAGGTATTTAGTTTTCTGAGGAGCTATTGAGGATGAGATGTTTTTCTCATCTCATTCTCAGTTACTTGTTAGTGTAGAGGAATACTCTTAGTTTTGTAGACTGCAACTTGGCTGAATTTATTGATTAGTTCTGAGAGTATCTTGCAGTTTTTGGGACTTTTTATGTGGAGAATCATGCCATCTGCAAATAAGGATAGTTTGAACTTCTTTCTTTCCAATACCTATCCCTTTATTTCATTCTCTTGCCTGATTGCTCTGCTGCAGTTTCTAGTATTATATTGAAAATAAGTGGTGAGACTGAACAGCCTTGTTTTGTTTCTGACTGAAGGAAAAATTATTTCAAATTTTCCCCATTTAGTATATCAACAGTTGGTTTAACATAAATGGCTTTTATCAGTTTTGGGCCAGGAACTTTTATACCAATTGTCCTCAAAGTTTTTCTTTTTAATCAAGAATAGATGTTGGATTTTGTCAAAGACTTTTTCTGCATCTATTTTTATAATCATGTGATTTTTTTCTTGCTTTTATTTATGTGGTCTATTACATTAATTCATGCATGTGTGTTGAACCATCCTTGCATTCCTGGAATGACACCAACTTGACCTTAGTGTATGATCTTTTCAACAATTTCTTGAATTCTATTCACTAGTATATTATTGATGATTCCTTGTATATGTGTGTTCATTAAGGAGACTGCCTGTAGTTTTATTTCTTAGTAAAGTCTTTGTCTAGTTTTGCTGTTAGGGTAATGCTAGATTCCAGAAATGAGTTTAGCAATTTTCCTTCTCTTTCAATTCCATGGAACAGTTTGAGAAATACTGGTGATAGCTCTTCTTTGAAGTACAGGTAGAAATTTCTGAATCTATCAAGTCCTGAACTCTTTGTGGATAAACTTTATTACTGCCTCAATTTCCATGCTTGTTTTGGGTCTCTTCAGTGTTTTTGTTTTCCTGGTTCAATTTTGGTTATCATGTATATATTTAGCAATTTATCCATTTCTTCCAAATTCTCCAATTTGTAGAAGTATAAGTTTTCAAAATATTTTCTTGTAATTCTCTAAATTTCAGCAGTGTTCATTGTAATTTCCCCATTTTTCACTCCTAATTGTATTGAGTGCTTTCTTTCTTTCTTTTGACTTAGCTAAAGGATTTTCAATTTTATTTACTCTTTTTAAGAAACAACCCCTTGGCCCATTGATGTTTTGTATTTTTTCTAATTTCAGTTTTATTAATTTCAGCTCTAATCCTTATCATTTCTTTTCTTCCACTACTACTTTTTGACTTAAATTGTTCTCATTTCTCTAGGACCTTAAGGCACATATTAAATTGCTTAATTAGGATTGTTCTGGTTTTACTGTAATATGTACATTCATAGCTATAAATTTTTCTCTTAGCACTGCTTTAATGGTGTCCTACACATTCTAGTATGATGTACTTACACTGTCACTTGACTCTAGGGAGTTTCTGACTTCTTTCCTGGTTTCCACTGTGACTAACTGCTCAATAAAATTTTATTTAGTCTTTATGTATTTGGATAGTTTTTGTAGTTTCTTTTGCTATTAATTTCTGATTTTATTTTATTATGATCTAAAAGTATGCAAGGAATTACTTCAACTCCACTGTACTTATTGAAACACGCCTGTGGCCTATGATATGGTCTGTTTTGGAAAGTATCTGTTTGCTACTGAGAAAAAAGTGAATTCTGTGGATGTTGAATATAACAGTCCAATTATTTCCTAGTGTGGTTAATTTCCAATATTTGTTAATTTTCTTGCCTAGTTTACCTGTCTATTTGTGATAGTGGGATTTTGAGATCCCCTACTATCACTATTGGTGCCTATGTGTCTTTTCATGTCCAGTAGTTTTTGTTTTGTAAAAGTGGGTGCCCCAATGTTGGGTGCCCATATATTGATAATTGTGACTTCTTCCTGTTGGATTCTTCCCTAAGCTGTACAAAATTTCCATCTTTTTCCCTTCTGATCTTTTTGGCTTGAAATCTGCTGTTTCTGTGAAAAGTATAGCCAACTCTGCTTGTTTTCTGGGTCTAGCTGCATGGTTGCACTGAGTATTAATTCCCATCCTTTCATTTTTAAGTCTACGTGTTTCTTCATAAGATAAAATGTTTCTCTTAGAAGCAACAAATTACTGGTTTCTATTTTTTGATTCAATCTCCTAGTCTTTATCTTTTGATAGTAGAGTTGAGACCATTAATATTGAGTGTTATTAGAGTGGTATATGTGCTACATTTTGTCATCATGATGCTTTAGTGTTATTTATTCTACATTAATATTAGTTCATTCTCTCCTTCATGTTGATTTTCTTCTGGAATCTTTGTTGCTGTTAATCTCTTGTCTATGTATAAGATTCCTTTAAGCATTTTATGCAACACTGATGTAATGGTCATGAATTTTAAATAGTTTATCATGAAAAATTTTAATTTCTTCTTCTTGAAGGATGTTTTTACTGGATGTAAGAGTGCAGGTTGGCACTTATTTTTCTTCTAGCACTTGAATGATGCAGCTCCACGATCTCCTGGCCTTTAGAGTTTGTGTTGAGAAATTCACAGTTATTCTGATCGGTTTGTATTTTAGGTTTCTGTTTTTCTCTTGCAGCTGTTAGTATTCTTTGTGCTGAGTGTCTAGAATTTTTGCCATTATGCATCATGGACAGGTTCTTTTCTGGTCAGATTATTTGGTGTTTTATATGCCTGCAGTAGCTCAATGTTAGTTTTTCCCAGATTTGGGCAAATGTCTGCTATAATTTTATTGAACGTGCTCTCTATACGTTTTGTGCTGTCCTACATATCCCTCTTGAACTTCTGTATTTCTGAGGTGGTTTCTCTTAGAGTCATCCATCAGTTGTTGCATCTGGTGCGTTTCATATCGTTTTGGCTTTTTGGTCATCTCTGACCATAGGGTCCAGTTTGTCAATCTTATCTTCAAGATCTGATAATCAACTGTCAAAATGCCTGAGCTGACTTCCCATGCTTTTATGAGCTATTCATACCATAGAGTTCAGCGTGACCCCTTTCAGCACTTCTCTACTGTAATGTTCTTTCACGTCTCACATTGCATATCTCTTCGTGTCTTCTTTATAATCCTTAAGCTTTTTCTCTATTGAGACTCTTGTTTCTTTGTTTAAATCCCCTCTCAACTGCGAACATCATGCATTTGTTTAAGTGTATCTTGTTTGAGCTCTTTGGCCACTTATTTTTTGACTCTATGTGGACATACCACACCCAGGTAACCTGGCTTTTCTCCTACCTGTGATGCAGGGGTGGAGTATGGGACCTCTGATTCCTGAGACCTGCTCTTGTTGGGCTCAAATATTTCAAGAGGACCACACTCCTCCCTCATCCCCTTTTATTGCTGGCATTCTTTCTAACATTGTTATCAGCAAGAAGTGTCCTCAAATACCCTGGAGTGTGAATTTTCAGTAGTTTATTTCTTAGGAAAGCTCACTACGAGCTTCCAAATTGCCTCTCTGGCCTACCTAGGAGGCCACTGTCTGTAGTCCATAAACCTTGAGGCCTTGAAGCCACAAAGCTCTCCCGATTTCTGCAACCAGATGACTCAGTGTTCCAGCACACTGTGGCCAAGGGCCCTTTTTGTGTTTTCAAGATTGTCTGGCATATTCTAGGTTGCTGCCCAGCTATAATTCTCCCAAGACATCCTTTGTTTGGGATCCACGGGCTGGCTGGGCACACCTGCCTATGTTGCTCCAAGCCCAACCTTTCCTTTTCTGTGCTGTCATGCTCACCTGGCTGGAGCTTTTTACTGATTTTCTGTAAGTCCTCTGGTCACTCCTTGGGTCCAGCTGTTCTTCTACCTTCCCAAGCTAAAGTCTAGAGGAATTTCCTTTACTAAGTATCAATTTGCCATCTGAATTCATATGGAGCCAAAGGTGAAGTGAACCTATACCATGGCCATCTTGACTCTGCCTGTCCTTCACTTCTTTATATTTGGATTCTTGAAAAATCACTGTTTTGTGTGTATGTGCATGTGTGAGCATGTAGAAGAAAAAAATTCTGGCCTTTGTCACTTTATCTTAGTTGGAAGTAAGAGTACCTCTTTTTTAAAAATCTACATTGGTTTTTACTTCCAAAACTTTCTCAAATGAAATGAACTATACTCTCAAAGTTAAAACTCCACTTTTGTACGTACAAGCCAGGAAATAATTTCTTCAAGAACTGCTTAGCCAGGCCTAATGGCACAGGCCTATAATCACAGTACTCTGTCAGGGAGGCTTAGGTAGGAGGACTAAGTTCAAGATCAGTCTAGGCAACTTAATGAAACCCTGTCTCAAATAAAAATGTAGCAACGCTGGGGATATAGTTCAGTGCAAAGGCTCTGGATTGTGCCATCCCTAGTACCAACAAAAAACAAAACTAAACAAACAAAGACCTGTGATTTGTAGGGAAATGTGTAAGAATAGTTCACTAATATACATAAACAGGCTTTACATTCAATTTCAACAAAGGCAGTATTCAATCTCTCTGCTGTCATAGGTTGTGTTTATTAATTTCTGTATCCAGTGTCTCTGAGGCCTCCTGGCTCTCCAGAATTTCACATTTTACCTTATTTAAATTTGCATTTTCCTTGGTTTAGACGATCTGTTTTCCTCTGGGAAAATGGCATCAATTCATAAAATTTGGGTAGCAATTTCCCACTTTTGTGAAAACTGAGTCATGATAAAAAGGGAAGTTGGTAACTAATGAGTAACATTTATATAACTCCACCAGGTTTAGGTTGTGTAGAATGCAGTGGTTATGTCTTTGTTGTTGGGGGAAAAAAGCCCATAAAACATGAAGGACAGAGACACAGTCCTTATCTTCAAATAATTTATAGTGCATTTGAGTCAGTTCCCAAGAGAAATTAATAAGTCCTTCAGAAAATAAATATTTTTATTGACTCATACTTCTAGATCTTCCCATTTTACCCCAGTAAGAGAATGATGCTATCTTCAACATCAGCTTCTAAGCAGAACCCTGGCATGCAGTGCTATCTGACCCATGAGTGCGGCCTTTCCTGTGGTGTGTGAGCTGAAGGTTCACTCTATGAGTTCAGGGTTATTGTGATGAGCCAAATGCATGGATGAAGGAGTGTGGTGAGAGAGGCCTGTATTTATACAAGTGGTTCTGCCCGATGATCTCAGACTTGGGCAGTTACGATGTACTCATTTCAAAGAAAGCACATCTGTCTTATCCTAAGAAGCAAGACCAGTATAAAACAAAAATCTCTGAGGTTCACACAGACAAAATACACACTTCAGCGTGTAAACAGTATGACCAATATAAAGACTAAAATGTATTTTCATCATATCATTATTAGAGATTGATAGTATCCTGATTACTTATATGGGCCAGAGATTTTCAATATCTAAAATAATTAGAGACTGTCACAGCAAAAGTCTAACTTTTTATTCTAATTTATTATTTGCTATTGAAAGCAAATTTACATATTGTAACCAAAAGATATGTTACAGGGTTATTTCATACATGGGAGATTTTCAAAGTCCTGCAATGATGACATTGATATAGTGCCACTGCTCTGTTATAACCTTTGTATATTATTTAAGTGTAACAAATACTTCATTCATTGCTTGCCCTAAACTTTGCATTTGGTGACATTCTTGCTGCTGTGTTAATATCAGGTCTATTAAGCTGGACCTCATGGTCCATTACCCTTTCTTTAGATTTGACCCCTTGAAGTTTAGGGGTCTTGAGCACAGTGTGAAAAAGCAAAGGGTTTCACTCTCACCCACGGAGCTCATTAGGACTTTATAGAAACACAATAAATACTCACACAGTACTAACATTTGCACTGAGGGATGCTCACCAGACACACAGCCTGGTGTCAGAAGGTGCCATTGTTCTCTTTATCCAAGCCTGCACAGTCATTTAGCCAGCTAACTAAAGAGAGTGCTCATTTGTAATCTGGCTTTTTTTTTTCTTTGTAAAGAAAGATTCATTTACCAGTATTTTAGGTTGGTGGAATTCCCTCCATCTTTCTTTGTCTTGATCAACTTCTTGATGTTCCCAGTTAGATTTTAAATTGCATAAATTAAAACAACTTCCACAGTTAATAAAGGAGTTTCAACAAGAAAAGTTGACAGTAGCATCAAGATTGGAGCCCTTTATTCTCTCATAAGCTACATTGTAATTCAATAATCCTATTTGCCTTATATACTTTTAGTTTTATAGCACAGGTAAACACTATTAGATTGATTTAGGGAGACCTACAATCACAATTTTAACTTCAATTTTAAAGTCTTATGTGCATTAATCCTCTACTCTACATTCCAGGGTATTTATATTTTATAGTAAAGAGTTATGTCATTACAAAGACTAAAGAAAGCTTGATTTTATATTATTATTACATTTAGCTACTACCATAACTAAGGTTTCCTGTTTATAATATATTTCAGATTGATAATGTTATAAAATACTTCAAGGTGATGTAGGCAGCATGAAACTGGATTTCAATCTAGATACTTAATAGAAACAATTATTACTGAGAAGTGCTTTTTTTAAAAAAAAAAACTATGAATAGCTTTTTCAAGATGAAGTTGGAGACTCCAACACTATTATTCAAATTAATTAGATTTTGTTTGACAGAATGCCTCTCGGACCTCCTACTCTCTTCCTCCCTCTTACTCTAAAACTTGGTGAAAACACTGAATTATACAAAAAAGGGGATTTTCCTGGTTACACCAACCAAGATGTGACAATATTGTTTTTGTTTCTAGAGCAAGAAAATGAAAAAAATTGCTTCAAAAAGTCTGAATTCATCACCTCACTTCATAACTTTCCAAGAAAATTTCACTGGAGGACAGGGAAAAGTAATGAAAACACAACAATTTCCAATTAATGACCATGTGATAAGACTAAAATCCATGACAAAATGATCTTATTTTGCCAGCTAGCCACTCTTTAAAGGGAAAGGTGATTTAAGAATATTTACTGCTCCTTTCTTACATAATAGGCTCTCCACTATTCACACTGTGAACCGAAAACAATTAAGATTGCCCTAGGAGCTACCAGCCTGGTGAGAGAGACCCAACTAACCATCTCAGAGCACAGCAACATGAGCCCTTAGTGCAGCCTGAGGTGGAGGTGGGAACACAAAAGAAGATGAAGGAAGAGGAGGAGAATATGCCAGGAAGGAGAATTTCCCTAGCAGTGATGGGCAAAAACCACTCAGAAGAGATAATGCAATCACGAGGAAAGAAACACACATATGCACTGTACGGTTTCTCTGACTTGGAAAACCCTGAACACAGACATTCTTTGGAACCATACGAAGTGATAGCCGGAGTTGGGGGAAAGGATAGGGAGGGGGTGGGAGGGTAGAAAATAGGAAGGGATTCTAAAGTCGATATGATACATATGTGTATGAAACACCCCAATTCATTGTAAATACTATGTAATATATATATATATATATATATATATATATATATATATATATAGTGGGGAAAAACACATATGAAAGCTCAAAATGTATACAGGCAGTGGCTTGTTCAGTATGCTAGAAGGTGGGGGACGGGGGGTGGGGAGGGATAAGAAATGAGCTCGGAAAAAGTAAAAGTAACTTGGGGCCAGAGGGCAAATTGATTTGGATACCATGCTAAGAAGAAATTCGATGTTGAGTAACATATACATATAGGAAAGAATCACAGAAACTCTTAATTTATACAAACACGTGTGTCAACTATAATAATAAAAATTAAAACATTTTTCAAATAAAAAGAACCACTGAAGGAAACCACTAATATGTTTAGAACAGCCTGTTCGAGAAGAGTGTTATTGACAGGACAGAAGAGTAATTCATTCAAGCAGAATAACGAGACTACTGCAAGAATTCAGGAGTGCCTAAGTTAGGGGGGAAGGGATATAAAGTGATATATTTAGGAGACATTAATGAATGGAATACATACATCCCAATGACCAACCATATATGGAAATGGGCAGTGAGAGAGAAGAGAGATAAGCCTGAAGTTTCCAGACTGGTGATTTTGTGAAAAATAACACGGAAGAGCAGGCTTTCCAGAGTGTATAGTAACCAAGATTTCAGAGAAGCTGAGGTTGAGCCAGTAAGAGGAAAATAACCGCACATGTTATTGGAAAACTGTAACCCGAATTCAGGAGAAGTGCCAGGGTAAAAACAGATTTTGGGAAATTTCACAAAAAGCAAAAATGGAAGGTACAGGAGGTGAAATCACACCAGGAGAGAGGTACAGGAGACACAGGAGAAGTTCTTATGTTGCACATCACAATCAAATGATGGACAGTTTTCTGAGGAGCTGTGTTGCCAAGCCTTAAGGCCACACCTAGGAATGAGGAGAGAGAGCTCCGTGAACCATGCAGTGCTTACTGATCATTCCGGGGAGGGAAGTGACTGCAACCTGTGCCACATGCTAGCCATCCTCAGTAAGAAAAGGAAAAGACTCAAGGACAAACTCATAGAAAGCGTAAATCCTTAAAAGATGATGGAAATTTTATGTGGTGAAAGACAGTAGGAAGAGTCAGAGTGGGGAGGAAAGTGAGCCAGTACTTGGTACCTGTGGTGCTTGGGGACATCGTACTCAGCACATATTCACTGAAAAAAATTAGTGAGTTAATAAAGTGGTGATAACTATCTTGCAATGGAAGCCATATAAAATTCAGAAGTTCGACTTATGAGCATCACCACCACCATCACCATGAAATTAACGCTTGGCTAGGTTCTTTAAGAGAACATATTATTTTCTTACCTTTCACATAAATATGAAAAATAGTCTAGTATATAACCATCTGTAACAATTTAATTAATAATACAAGAAAAAATCATGAAATGGAAAACCAGGATAAGAACTTGTATGACCCAATGTAGAAAATTAAATTGAACAATTAATTGTAGAAAATATGGAAATGGAAAAAGGTACTCTTAGAAAAAAATTTAAAAATTAAGCTGAATTATTCCTTTGCATATAGAGAGATAAATCTTTCTAAAGATAAGAAAAGATGTTCATCTACACCAAGAATGTAGGAATCAATGAATAATGTCCACCACATAAACACCAATAGCTAAAATGCTCAGCAGCCATAACAAAGATGGCAAGAAAAGAAACCCCAAAGAAAGAAGCAGCCACATTCATGCCACTGCAAGGGTGAAGCAAGCTTCGTTGGAGAAGGTCGGATTCGTCCCAAGCCTTATGGGAAGAACACATAAAACTTTAATCTGCAGGCAATAGGATGTAAGGCGATGCAGGCAACCTGCGCTAGGAAGGAAAGGAAAGCTCTATCGCGTGGTGGGACAGAGAAACGAACCACCTGGCCTCAAAAGAAGACATCTTGAGAAGTCCTCAGTCTCTGGCCCTTCACAGCATCACTCCATTTTACTTGACCTCATCCTCCTGTGCCTCTTCTGGCTCTGTGGGTCAAGCACTGGCTGCTTGGGGTTCTGTCAACAAAGAAGTCCCATGGTGTCCCCACGTCTGCTTCTATGTCTTTACGTCATGAGAAGACAGCAAGAGGTTTTGCCATCCAGCTTCCACCAGCTGCTGGAAGGAATAATTTGCTGACACAAGTCTGAAAACCTCAAACACAGGAAGCCAGGAATTAGTTCTTCGGCATGTACTGTGTGGAGGTATGAGAGGAGGGATGCCAATATTTCTGAACCCTTGCTAGCCCCACAAATTGGAAAATATGATTTATCTTTGGATAAAGGTATCTTTTTTTTCTAGGAAGACCGTTTTTCTTGAAAATATTTCAGTCACGTATATGTGATGTATCCTACTTTCTATTGCAAGGGCAGCTCTGAGTTGGGAATAGAAACTCACGTTTTTCTGGCTGAAAGGCAGAGTAGGCCTGCTCATGATTAGACAATGGCTGTTTGACTTACATTTACCAGACTCTGACACAAGGTTCCTGATGGTAAGTTTTATATTTTATTCTTTTTATCTGCTGCAAACCAAGCATTATACTTTGTTTAGGGTATATTCTGTGTTGACTGAATGTTACCTGATCTTCTCCACTACTCAGCATTATTTCAACATACTAACACTGAAGTAGATAAAGCTCCAAAATTGTTTTTTTATTATCACTCAGGGAAAATAGTTTAAAACTTTCTAAAGTATAACATTAATATGTATTTTATAAAGTCTGAAAGTTGAAACAACCCAAATGTTCATCAATAAGTAAGTGGATGAGCAAAATGCGAAGCATATGACAGATTATTATTCAGCCATGAGAGGAAATGGCGTATTTATAATGTTATAACATGGGTAAGCCTTAAAACATTATTCTAAGTGAAGGAAGCCAGACAACCGATACGTATCTCATATGATGCCATGTATATGAAAAGTCCAGAATAATCCAATCTATGAAGACATCAAGCAGCTTAGTTGTCCCTAGGGATGGGGGAGAACAAGGCTGAGAGTGAAGGCTGGGTGCACGTGGGATTTTCCTATTGAGGTGACATGGCCTTGACATAGTAGTTATATTACCACAACACTGTCAGTGAACTTAATTCTACTGAACTAGACAGCTTAAAATAACTATCTGGGTAAATGCTATAGGTATTTTACCACAACAAAAAAAAATTTAAAAAATTAATTCATTTTCATTGTAGGGCATTCATCTTCCACCAAATTCCTTGAGTTAGAGTTGCCAGATAAAATACTATACTTACACTTAAAATTACTCATTGTTCATCTGAAATTCAAATTTAACTGAGCAACACCAGATGTGCAGTGTTTTCATTTGATAAATCTGGAAATCCTATTGGGAATAAAAATTTTGTTTTTATCATTACTTTATGCAAGCACCTAGGTTGGTTTCTGAACACTGTAGGTCCTCAACAAGTATTTGTTAAATGGATATAAATTTAAAAAGACATACCAAAATCTTTCACAGGAAGGGTCACCAAGCCAGAAAACTAGCTCATAGAATTTTTGCCTATTTCCACATCATCTTATTTTTAATTTTTTTAAAAAAATTTCTAGGTTGTTGTTGTTACTTTAGGACAAGTGTGTATCCTACTTTTATCATTACTGATTTGAATACATGCCTCCATCATCTTACCAAACACTCCTAATAATCATGAACGTAAAAAGTGGATAATGTATTATGTAGATGTAATTTATGTTTTTATATTACCCAACAATCTTGTTTTTGCTTTATGTAATGTATCAATAAATACATTGTTTCCCTAAGATGATAATTAACAGGAAAGATTTCATTGGATCATAATGGCATATATATCCTATATGACTGCAAAATTTATTTCCAATGGGTCAGATTTATATGCATATTTCTACTTATGATGAATTTAAGGGCTCATGTCATCATACTCTTGCCAGTACTACCTAAAAGTTTAAAAATTTTGCAGCTGGGCAGCTGGCAGAGGCCGATTGTCCCAGGACTCTGGGAGGCAGAGACAGGAGGATTGCAAATTTGAGCCTATCCCAGATAACTTAGTGACTTAGCAGATCCTGCCTGAAAATCAGAAATAAAAAATGAGTTAGGATGTACTTCAGTATAAAGGCCCTGGGTCCAATATACAGTACTATAAAAACTGCTTATCTGATAGAAGAAAATAATACTGTGCTTTTTTTTTGAACTCACAGTATTTAAAAAGTCAAGAATGAACATTTCCTCTCACACACTTGCCCATCAATCATTTCTTCTTTTGTGACTAGTCCTTGCTGAGTTACCAGTGGAAGCTCTTCCTGTTCTCATTAATTTGTATGCATTTATTATATATCAGAGATATGAATCCTTTGCACTTTGAATAGTGCTTTTAGTTTTTCTTTTAATGTTGGTCACCTCTTTTATGAGAAGGCTTTATTATAGGAAGAGATTGCTGGTTTACTGCCAGTGTCACTGATTTTCTTGGATCTGAAAATTTTGGCAGGGTCAGCATCACCTCAGTGGCTGGCATTTGAAGGGCAAGACACAGGGAGTGAATGCAGAGAAAAGGAAGCAAGCAAATTTGGTAGCTGCAAAGGAACATTATCCACACCGGCTCATCGTCCCTGTTAGAGTCACCTTAGTCTCTGTCAATAACAGGCCAAACTCTCACTTGATCTACTGCAGTGTGTAGCTGTAATGTTAAGAGCCTAGACAGACCATGATGCTCATCTCTCTCTCTCTCTCTCTCTCTCTCTCTCTCTCTCTCTCTCTCTCTGTGTGTGTGTGTGTGTGTGTGTGTGCGTGCGCATTCTCTCTCTCTCTTCTCTCTGTATACTTTCTCTTTTTCTGAATGTTCACTTTTCCAGAGTAATACTGATCACTTTAATATACTCAGCGGCTTTTGGCATTACATTCGAATTTTCTAGGGGTATTTAAACAATTTTACCTTTAACCTTGGAGAATTCATTTTAAGATATGGTTAATTAAGAATACCTTCTACTCAGAGTTCATTACTCACCTTTAAGACAATAAATATAATACAGTAAGGAAAATCTGACTCAGAAGAATTGACCATCCTGTGACAATGGACCAGGGAACAAGATGACCTGTTGGGGTTTGAAAGAATTCTCCAACTGGGGCTTCACAACTGCTGAGCGTGGAGCAGTATACTAGCAGAGGTGAGTCAAAGCTCCCTTCTAATGGTGGGAAAATCCAGGCACTGACCCTCTTCTGCTTACTTCAGCCATCAAGATTTTCCTCCAGGTTCCTCTATATATCTGTTAATAGTTTGTGACTGACCAAACTGTAGTTGCTAAATGGGTAAATTCACTGGCTTTCTCTTGTGACATTTATTTTTTCAGTAGATTGCATAGCCAGAAACATATCACCTGTTACTAATCAATTGTGTTACTTCAAATGTGCCTGTAGGAGTGTTTTTCTGGTAAAACTACGGTCTCCTGGGACCATGTCTGCAAAAGCAAAGAACAGAAATTTGACAGAGGCTAGACCTGAAGACCACAAGGGCTCTCTTCCCTACTTGCCTATAGGAAAATGTTTGGAATAAATTTCTTATGGGTAACTATAAGCTCAACTGGGGTGGAATTTGGGCAAATATGAATTTACATTATATTCATCGTGGTGATGTAAGAGTTATACTTGTGGAAATAAGATTCTGCTTAACTCATCAGCAGACAGCTGTTCACACAATTTGATTGGAAGGATACTGCAAGAAATAGTCTCTTTCCAAAAAATAATCACCTCAAAATGGACATCACCCACTCCTACAGGAAATTCCAACCCTGTTTGATCAGACAACTAAGGGAGCACTTAGAATTGTTCCCAAGAGTGAGCATTAAATTGCAGACGTCATCTCCACGCCCAGGGAAGTCCTAGGGTTCCTTACTGGCCTTTACTCATGTTATGTTGGCCAGCACTGGTTTATTGTGAGACGGGCAAAATGTTGCTTAGGAAAATAGGAGAGCAGGGGTCAGAGTTCAGTGCAGGTGGAGCATATGGTTAGAGGATATCAAACAACTTGGGGTAGACATGTAACTTCAACAATGAGCATGGAAGATTGATGTAACCAGGCTCCTCACAATGAGCCTATTGTAGTCAGAAGATAAGAGACTGAAAGGGGGAGGAGGTGTCCCGAGTACAAAGGGAGAATGTCTCAATGACCTCAAAAATTTATGCCGTCTTATTGGTCAAAACTACAATCTACTTGAAGAATTTATATTGCTATCTGAAGTCATAGCTTTAGGATTCCTTAAATATTCACTATGTACCTAGGACAACATAAAGATCATGGTTTAAATGTTCACCTTCCTCTGATCATTTTTCTCCAAAAATGCTGTACCTCCTTTACATGAAGGGAATTCACAATGGCCATACACACATTCTTAGAGCAGACTGGATGAATATGGCTTTATATTTATGCTACTTTCTGGTTGCCTAGAAGTTAATCCTGACGGTGGAGAACTGGTAGGACTTTGGAATGAAGTTTCGTCAGTTTAGGGGAAAGAATTCAAGAAAAAGATCATGTACTTTATCTTCCATTCCATTTTGGAAACTATTGAGAAATCTGAGAAACCTTTTTCTTATAGAAGCATGTATGATATTTATACTCAAAACAACTAAAACTGGTCACTACAGATTCAACTCAATTTGTGAAACAATAACAGAGCACTTGGTTTTCTGTGGAATATCGTGCTAGGCTACAGGAAAGTCATGACTAAAATATTACCACTGGGAGCTAAAAAATTAAAAATAAAAAAATAAAATATTACCACTGTTTCTTGGATACTGACAGTCTAGCAGGGGAAGCATTTGCATACTTAACTATCAGTCGTGAGAGGCAAAAGGAAAATGCGTTGAATAGAATGGGTACTAAGACAATGGAGGAAGGAGCAATTAAATTGGAAGAATTTGGGCAGGACCTTCAGGAATACGTAGGATCTGTGTTAAGAAAAGACAAAGGGCATTCCAGGAGCAGAGAAGAGTAAATAAAAGCAAAATTTCAGAGCAATGAATGTTCATGATCCAGTTTGAGACGTGGCAAGAAGACTGGTACTGGGAGCAGAGAACGTGTAGAAGAATGAGGAGGAACTCAGGCCGAAAAGCTAGACAAGGGCTAGAAGGAAAAGGATCTCGGATACCATGCTGCTAAGATTTTACTTCGTAGTTTCTTAGTTACTTGTTGCTGGTGTAGAATGCCTGATAGCCACAATTTAAGGGAGGAAAGATTTGTTTTAGATTACAGTTTCAGAAGGTCACAGTCCATACACCGGTAGCTGGCAATGGAAGAAGCGTATGGTGGGAGGAAGAGCCGGTGACAGGCTGTCCACGGCATGTCAGATCCAAACCACAACAATTAGTAAAGGAGTCACAAAAGAGCCTAAAATACTCAACATGGGATGCACATAATCCATTCTGTGTTTTAAGATGAGAACTCTGACGTAATGATCAATTGAGGCAAGAGTCTAGAATCAGGGCACTTGCTTAGTAGAATGACTGCATTTACTACCAAATAAGGTAATAAGCTCATTATTTTAATTAAAAAATTAATCACTCTTTTTAACATATTAAAGTCCTTCTTCTCTCACTCCCTCCCTCCCATCCTCCCTCAATCCCTCCCTCCCTCCCTTCCTTCCTTGCTTTGTAGGACAGAAAATTAAATCGAGGATCTCCACACTAAGCTCCATGACCAGTCAATAAAAACAATTTTTTTAGACAGTCTTGCTAAATTAGGCTGGGCTCAAATTTAGGACCTGTCTCAGTCTCCTAGAGTGCTGGGATTACAGGTGTGAAGTAAAATAAGAACCCACCCGTGCCCCTTCTGTTGTCGATCCTGGCCTCTGAGGCCTCCACATCTGGCCAGACCTGCACTTTTTTCCTCATGCTTGGCAGATCTCTGGACTGCAGGCTTCCCCTGTCTACCCCAGAAGTGTACCAGATGCTTCAGGGACAGCAGGTATTCCTGTTCCTACACAAAAAGAGAACGTGGACTTACCACTTAGTCCCAGAAAGAAAAGCGCAAGTGTTAGTGCTTGTGATGGTTACAGGAACCAGAGGAGGCATGAATGAAATTAATTACCCAAAAGTATTTCCATCTGTAGATCTGTGACTTCATGTTCTATCTAAAAAGGACAATTATATTTTACTATTAAGAATGTACCCTCAGGATAATGGTAGTTCTCACTTCCTTTGAGTTTCTCTACTGATCAAATTTATACTTGTAATAAAGATACATAAAATAAATGAATACTCATGAATACTAATAAATTACAATTTTCTAGTCACTATTTCAAATAATCTGTGTGGATTATCTCAATTTTTCCACTGACCATGAGTGGATCAGAGACACAACTAGGCAAATTATTAACAATGAAATTATGCATATGAATTATATTAACAATGAAAGGATCATAAAATCACTGAAATATCAAGAAGGCATCAAAGACATGCACAGTATTTTTATGTCATTTTCATTTATTAAGAAGTGATTGACACCAAGTCCTGTTTTTAATCTAATCTTATATATGTCTGCTGGGATGAAAATTACTAAGACTTGGCTGGAAGAATAGCAAAGTGGTTAAAGCACTTGCCAAGCTAAGCTCAAGGCCCTGGGTTCAATTCCCTAGCAAACTGGCCATGGTGATTCATGTCTGTAATTCCAGCACTCAGGAGTCTGAGGCAGGAGGACTGCCATGAGTTTAAGGACAGTGTGGATTACAGTGAAACCCTGTCTCAAAAAAAAAAAAAAAAAAATGTGTTAAAGAGTTTACCTAAGAAACGCAAGGCCCTGAGCTCAATTCCCCAGCACCATGTAAGCTGGGTGTGGTGATACACACCTGTAATCCCAGCACTCAGGAGGCTGAGGCAGGAGGATTGCCATGAGTCTAAAGCTAGCCTGGTCTCCACAGTGAGATTAGGGCCAATCTGGGGTGTACAGAGTGGGACCTTGTCTCAAAAAATTAATTAATCAATAAAAAGAAAATTAGTAAGAATTTAAAAATGGACATTACGTTTTGACTAAACAAATGTTCACTCATGTCCCAGTGATCTGAAAATCATATGAGAAGAAATCTGTTCCAGAGAAATAATTATAAATGTGCACAGAGATTATGGTAGAAGGTTGTCCATCATGATATCCTGGGGAAATAGAAAATAGCTGGCTGATTAATAATAAGAGATTTGTGAAGTGCTTTTTAATTGGGTCAAGAGGAGAATGATGTTGACATTTTCATTCATGCCTCAAATTTTCATGGAAAAAATGATACTGAATATTTTTAAAACTATGTGTTAAACAGGTTATTCAAATTTCCTTTATTTTTCTTCATAGTTCATTATATCTATATCATAGAATAAATAAGGCTTATAAATTTATAAATTTTGTAGTTAACTGTCTCCTTACAGAGCAATGAACAGTTTTTAACATCATTATGCAATAATGGCAGTATTTGTATCCATGTAATTCAGCCCATCCGATAAGTCTTGTCATAATACTAATGAATTTTCCTCTTAGGGTGTCTTTCCACGGACTTCACTCAGGCTGTACTAAGCCATCTTTCTTCTGTTGTCATCACTTCTAAACTATTTTCCCCTACAGTTTATCTCAGTTTTGAATAAGAAAGGAAATTTGAGCACCTAACCAATCTACAAAACATTTCCCCTTGTTTAAATGGAATACAAAAGAAATAATTGTTTTGAGCTTTCTATATGTCCTAATTTGCTCCTGTGAGTTGTTTAGATTTTATTTCTCCTTCAACATGTGAACTTGGGTTTCCTTTTGTAAAGTCTAGTGTGCACCCTGTCTAAATTTTTCTATCTACCTGACAGTCAAAAGGACTTCCAGTTTCTGTGAGGATTAAGTCAGGAAGCAGTTTTTAACTACAACAAATTGAAACGTTTGCACAAGGAAGTGTTGCTTTTATAAGTGATGGGAAACTTCAAATTTGATTACAAGCAACCTTTGGCTTCCTATCTGTTTAACAATAGGCCATGTTGTTAAGGGCAATTTCCATGCACAGCATGTGGGTCCCATTTTTTCATCCTTAGACATGGTTGTTTACTGTTCAGCACTGTTTATGCATTTTAATCAGGCTTTTTCAATCTCCCTTAATAAATCACTACAAAGCGAATGTACCAAAACAAGAACTATTATACCGTATTGGTTACCCTTACACATTATTTGTTGCCCTAGAGTTTCACTCAGTAGTCAAATTTAAAAAAAAAAAAAACAATGACAACAGGAACAAAATCTATAACCAAGACTATTACATTTAAAATTGCAACATTTCGGGCTAACCACCCTCTTTGAGCTCCATCCCTTAACAGTAGGAGCCTGACTTTAAAATTCTGTTCAAGCAAGAATGACTTAACAATTGGAACCTGCCATCAGTCCTTGGGACTGAAAGTCTTTTTGATGGGATGACGCTGACAGCCTAGTTCCTGCTTGGCAGGCATTCACATGAAATGAGCTTCTATTAGCACAGATAAATGTTTGGACATTCAGGTATCTTGCTGTCTGAGGAGAGCATTACTGGTTAAGGCAATGGTAGGCTGAAGAAAAAGGAGTTTGCAGGCATTTATGCCTGAGTGAGAAAGGACAATGGCCCGTTGGCATCATCCCACAAGCAGGCCCAAGGAACTAACTTGGATGTCTGGCTCTTTCCCCCTGCAAGCCAAACTCTTATTTGCTCTTAAATGCACTCAGAGAAAAGTACTTTTTTTTCCTCCAAGAATGTTTTGTTGTTTAATTAAAAGAATTTTTCTTAACTTTTGTTTCTAGCATCAAAGGCAGATTACTGCTAAGCTATATTATTTTAAAGCCCAAACCCAGAGAGAGAAAGAGGGCCAAGGATATTATACAGGGTGGATTTGCATTTTAAAACGTGACTTGGCACATAGAATTTTAGTGCAGTGGTTCAGTGATCGATACTTACATATTTTAGAACAGTCACTGGGAAATCAATAGCATAAATATATATTATAACTTGAGACTTAGGGGATAGTTTATCAGATATTGGAATGATAGAAAAATATTTTAAATAAACGTTACCCAAACCAAGTTATTACTTGTAACTGTCCATGCTAAACTACTTAGCAAAATATGCTGTATTACTGGTGAAATAACTTCATGAAATCCTCTGGAGTCTGATGGAATGCAGCAAAAGTAGGTGCTTTGCATAATCCCTCACAAATGCAGCCAAAGTGCTGTCTGAGACATGGCCTAGAGAAAATAATCGTGAATGAGGAGTACATTGATACGTACTTTATTGGGAGGTAGATACAAGTGTTTTAAGACACTCTCTTTCAAAGGCATTCGTGTGAAAGACACACCTTTGGGGGGTGTTTTGATTCTAATTCTCGCACATAAAATGATACAGCACAAAGAAATTCCAGTTGACAAACAGGAGTTTGGCATTTTATTTACAAGCTGTCTCAGAATGCCTAAAAATTCATCCTTTATTCCTTTTTGACCAAAATTTCAGTCCTTTTTTTTTTCTACTGATCTCTTTTTTGTTCTAACCCTGCCTCTTAACTTTGATTTCTTCTCTAATAATGTCTCCATGTTACTGGCTGCATTAGAGGTAAAGCAAGCTAGTAAATTTAGCTATTGGAGAACAATTGAATTTAATCTTTTAGTAAATTAACAATAATTCTTTATTTCTTAAGCCATAGCCCTCTCATCCACAGCCTATTAACTCCTAATATCAACTCTCTCCCTCCTCTTTAGTAGATTAACACTAATTTTAACATGGCACATTCTAAACAGATTAATAAATCTCACACTTCCCAACCTTTCTTTTTGAGTAGGGAAGATAATGTGCCTATGTTCTAGTCAAGAAAATGTAAACACAAATATTTTTAGATCATCCAAGAGGTCTTTCTAGAGGAAGGGGGAGGTGTGCTACCCCTGTCACACTTGTTCATCTCCAAATCCAGCTGCCTGGAATAGAGAGGCAATGCTGGAGGCATAGAGCCACATCTTACTGTGGCAAAGTAGCTAACCAGGAGAGTCCTGGCTGGCACCCAGGCCTGAACTATGCAAGGTTTCCATTATGTAAAACTGAGATAATCACAATGGGCACACCTGAAGTGAGCATTAAGAAAAGTTAAGAAAAAGTATGAAAGGTTTAATACTGTTAGTGGAAACTTACTCAACTATTTTTTAAAAGTTACAATTATTAAAAATGTGCTTAACTCATGTGAGCGTCACCTAGCCATAATGGTGGCACATTGTTCAAGATGGCAGATCTTTACATTTTTGCACCATACCCAATCAGGTGACCAGATGGAGGCAGGAAGGGGGGAGGAAGGATCAAGGTGTGATGTCGTGATGAACTTGGCCCTGAGTAATGATGTTGTGATGAACATGGCCCTGGGCCAATGCCTTAGATCTTATCGGGAAGATTGTGAATCCTGCCAATGAAAAACGGCGGGGAGAGGGCCTTGCGATCTAGGGATTTAGGTCAGTACCGACCACGTTTTCGGTGTGTCTCTCTCCACCTGTATGTGGGACAAACACCTTTTATAAAGCCTCACACCCTGTCGTCCATGCCTCCCAAGTCCATCCTTCGTTTGGACAGGAAGATTTCTACGAGCTGTTTCTAACAACTCAGGAGGAATTTTTATACTCAACAATATTCCCCTTTTGAGTAGGCATTTTTAAAAGCCAAGTGTCTGTTTTAAACTATAA
The DNA here is from genome assembly GCA_004027205.1 of Ctenodactylus gundi. NCBI lineage: Eukaryota > Metazoa > Chordata > Mammalia > Rodentia > Ctenodactylidae > Ctenodactylus > Ctenodactylus gundi. Next base: position 150,058 of record PVKB01000613.1, read on the forward strand.
GTGTTTATGATTTGGGCAAAATCTTACTTTGGTGCATAAAAATGTTTTGTTTGACAAAGTTGATCAGTTATTGCAGTAAGACTATGAATAAAAGGTTGCCAGACACCTGAGGAACATGATGAGAATCTGAGTTTATATGTGGCCTGGTCAACATAAAGCACTTGCTTTCCCAAAGTTCTCAAGTTAATAGTTTGGTTTTGCTCATGAGCCCCATTTTAATAAATCACCACAAAGCAAATGTACCAAAACAAGAACTATTATGCCATACACATTATTTGTTGCCTGAGAGTTTCACTCAGTAGTCAAATTTAAAAAACAGTGACAACAAGAACAAGATCTATAACCAAGACTTTACATTTAGAATTGCAACCTGGCTAAGAACCACTTCCCAAATATTACAACAACAAGACTAGCACTTATTGAGCACTTACCTACATGATAAATTCTTTTACCTGTAAGATGCAGACATCATTAATATTCTTTGCAGTTGAGGAGATCAAACAGAGAGCATGTTATTGGATAGAGATCATATGAGTGGTTTCAGGCAATGGAAGGCAAGACAGTTTAGACTAACCACAATGAGAAGCTGAGGACGGATGTTTGCCTGAAGATGTCAGGCTGCACATAGGGTATGGTAACTACAGTCCCCCGTTCAGAATACAGTGAGGGGCTTTAGTATTTTCGGGGAGGGCATACAGGAAGAAGGAAGTACTTTCCTCATTGGAGTCTGAGAGTTTGAAAAGGATAGGTCAGAGAACTGCTTTTAACAGTCTCTCTGGGCTGAGGCATAAAGGTCACAGTCCAGGACCTGTCAAGGTTTGGAGTCAGGCCAACACGTTGAATGGGGTCTCTCAAAAGTTACATTTAAAAAACAAAAGTGAATCATAAGAAAAATATGGCCCTCCAATCTACTACCTAGAAATTTCAATCCTTGACATTGAATTAAGGTGCTTTAGGGTTGCTGACATCTCCAGATGCCTGATCAGAGCAAGTAAAAGTCCTCTCCATAGAAAAGTAGCATCCTAGGTCTCAAATAACTTGACAAACAAAATTTTATTTGCAAAGTGTGGAATGCAATCAAAGATAACCTGGAAGACAGGAGACTAATTAGGATAAAGAGAATCAGCGGAAACAAAAGGCAAAAAACAGAATTTTGGAAGCTCCAGATACTAAACTGAGTCATTTTTTAAAGTCACTTGCTTTTTGAACACAGGAGATAAAAAAATTTTAGTTGGAGAGTTATAAACTATTAAAAAAGATAAAGGAAAAATGCTAAAAGAAAAAAAAATCCCCAAAGCCAGTTTTACATACTGAGTGTTATAAGAAGACAATCAAACATAAAACAAGAATATAAAGCAGACACACTGGCTGGTGTGCCTCTGCAGTCACAGGATTTCAGAGGTTGAGGCAAGAAAATGAATCAGTTCAGTGAAGGAGCTTGAGATCAGCCTGGACAACACAAGGAGACCCCATTCCAAAGCAAACAAGAACCCAGACCATCTAGATGACACAATAATCTAGACATAATGAATACAGATTTAACACTCTACCCAACAATTACAGAATGCACATGATTTTCAATTAAGTACAGCATATGTACAAAAACTGACCATGTATTGGGCCATGAAGGAGATCTTCACAAATTCCCATCGTGTTTTCTGACCAAAATACACTTAAGCCAAGAAGAAATGATAAAAAGTTGTAATTTGAAATTGTAATATATCATGCAACAAAACAGACTTGCAAATAATTTATGTGTCAAAGATATTAAATAAAAAACTAGAAAACATTCTGATAAGAAGAACTTTCAGTAAAAGAAATGTTTTGGAAATGTGTACCCTTATGTGCAAATACTTGAACCTAAAAAGAAAGACTGAATTTAATTAACCTAGTATTTAGGTCATGGATTTAGAAAAACAGCAAAATAAACCCAACAAAAGTTGACAGTAGGAACAAACTGTAAGAGCAGAAAGAAATCCAACAGAGAACAAAAGACTGGTGGAGAAACTAAAGCAAATTATATTAAAAATAAAAAAGCACATTGCTATAAACCATGCAGATGGTAAAAACATACTAAGAGTATATCAATACACTTTAAAAAGTAAAACAGATATATACTTGAAAAATACATTCGGCTTAAAACAAGGCCAAAAGAAATAGAAATTTGAATATTCTTACAGTTATTAACAAAACCATCCTGTAATTTAACATTACCTTAAAAAGAAAGCTCTAGGCCCCCATGACTTAATTATTAAATTTTAAAATATGCTTAATAAAGAAGTATTTCTAATCTTGAAAAATTCGTCCAGGAAAGTGAAAAAGGAGGGATAATTTTATGAGTTTCATGGGTCCATTTTAGGAACCTTAGTATATCTTCCAAAATCTGACAAGGATATTATAAAAAAGGAAAAATACATATTTTTTATAAACCATAATGAAAAGAGGAAACCAAAATTCACCAACATTCAAAATAGACAATATATTAATTACATCAAAAACTTCTGGATTCCAGGAGCTTTAGGTTGAATATAATTTGCTGATGTTAATATAATTCATCATATTAACAAAATCAAGGAGAAAAACCATGATTATTTCATAGATATAGGAAAAATTCAGCCTCTACAATAAAAAAATCCTTTTAGTAAACTAGTAATGGGTTTACTGATAGAGTCTTTTTAAAACCCTATGCAGATAACACCATACTTAATGATAATACTGAAAGCTTTTCCTTGAAATAAAAAAGAAGAGAAAGATGACAGAAGAAATAAATTCTGCTATTTTCTGTTGCCTAGTAGGGTGATTATACATATAAGAATCTAGAAGAAAGGATTTTGAGTGTTTTACCACAAAGAACTGATACAGGAACTGAGGGAATTGATATGTTTACCTTGATTTGAACCCTATGCAATATTTACTACTAGCTTCATGTGTCAATTAAAAAGTAAATTTAATAATATTTTTAAAGAACAAGCAAAAAGGTGTCTTTTATCATTGTCTCTAACACTGACTTACTTGGAATAGTATATTAATATTTCTGTATGTGAATAACAGAACACCCAGCTAAATATGGATTAAGTAAGGAAAAAAGTGTTTTATCTCATATTGTGGTTTGGATCTAGAGTGTTCCCCAAAAATCTCATGTATTTGAAAGTTTTGGATTGTCTATAGAACCGTGCGCTGTTGGGAGATGGAGGCCGGGTCTGGAGGGGTGGATTATGGGTATATGAGGGAGGACAGGTGTGTACATGGCATATTGGATTACAGGTGTGTGAACTAGATTACAGGCGTGTGTTTGGGGTTTAGACTTGGAACTGGCAGAACACGGAGGCTGGACCCTAAAGGGGCAGATCATTGGGACAGGAACTGGGAAAAAAAAAAATATATATGTCTACTTCCTTCCTTTTTGGACTTGACTTGGCTTCCTGTTTGCAACGCTGTGAGGATCGGCCTCCACTTGTGCCTCCGCCATGTGCTTTCACTATTGCTGGCCACCCGTAAATTGACTGTGACCCTATGAGACTGTGAGGTAAAAAAAATTTTCCTCCCTTAATTTGCAGATGTTGGGTATTCAGTCACAACAACAACAAAAGAAGTAACTAAGACACCTCACATGACAAGAACCCCAGTAGAAAAAGAGAACTTCACGTCTTCTTATTTTCTTTGTAACAGGGGAAAATAAAAACCTGCCTTAGACTGTCTCTGGAAGATTTCTGTCACAGACAGCTGCTTGCACGGGAGTGCATCACTGCCAAAGGTCAACCTTCACAGAAACAGAGAATGAGTCACTAGTTTGAGCTTCTGCTGAACGATGGGAAGGCTCTACCAATAAGAAAAGACACAGGACAGTAGGTGGAGAATGCCATTTGTATAAGAAACAACAGACACTTTAAGTAATTTACCTGAAGCCATACCTCTAACAAGTGGTAGAGCTGGAATTGGAATCTAGGCGGCCCTATTTACAACATTATACTCTCATGTGTGACTCGAGCACCTTGTTTTCCACCCAGAACCCATGAAATAATCTAAACATAGTATAGTAGTGCCCCTCATCTGCAATGGGGATAGCCCCATTGAACACTTGAAACTACACTTAATATTGAGCCCTCTGTATTCCATGCCTATGACAAAATTTAGTTTACATATTAGGCACAGTAAGAGTGGAGCAACTATTAATAAACTAGGATAATGATAACAATATACAGTAATGAAATAATTAAAACTTGTGCATTACCTCTTGAATATTTTACTTAATATGTTGGGACTATGGGTGGCCACGGGCAACTCACACCATAGACACAGAAGGCGGAGATAGAGGGGACTGCCGTACACTGACTCTCTGCCACCCTCAGTCTTGGCAGTATTCTTTTACAGTAGTCACAGCAATTAATTGACAGTTGAGAAGCTTAAGTAAGCCAAAATTATTCATCTGTTTTTCACAGAAAGGTTTTAATTTCACATAGAATTCTTTAAGAAATAATTATTTGGAACACTGGGGAATTTAAAAATCAAGTCTATCTTGTGTGTTTGAAAGAATGTGAGAACAGCTCATCAACTTTGAAAAGCAATAATATGCCTACAAATCACACAAAAAGGTTTATAATAAGAAGATTAAGTATTACTAAGCAGAAAAAATACAAAGACACATTTAAAAATAAAATAAGCTCATCTTAAAATAAATCTTTCCAACAAATCAAAACAGTAAAATATACTTATGTAGGGAAAAAGTTTTAAAATTGTTAAATCAACATATTTTTACTTAACAGTTAAGTTAAAATTATATGCATGCTACTAAATTACATTATAATAGAATTATACCCATCACCTGTATTAATAAAAGCAGATCACTTCATTCAAAATGTTGTCACATATCTTTAATTAAAAAAAACAAAAATAAGGTGTTGGGGGAATGGTACAGCAGTTAAAGTGCTTGCCTAGCAAGCCCAAGGCCCTGAGTCTGATTCCCCAGCACAACATAAGCCAGTATTGGTAAACAAAGTAACTGTGAAATCAAGCAACCCTTGACTTTAGTCATTAATACGGGATCAGCCTTTTAGGCAGCATGCCCTATAATTATATTTCAATATCAAAGAAAGAGCATAGGAATGCTACGTTTTTCCAGTTTCCAATCGACCTTGGATAATACTTTATTTCCACCCCTCACTGTGTACTTTCACAGCTCCCTTCCAAAGTGACTATGCAAGCTGGGGGTGGTGGCTCGTGACTGTGGAACTGCAGCTTGGGAGGGGGAGGCAAAAGGATGGAGAGCTTAGGGTCAGCCTGGACAAGTTAAGAAGGACCAGTCACAGCCTCATACTGCTCAGCCTTTGTAGACATCAGTCAAGCTAGTTGAAGACTCAGCAGAAAGAGGGAGCAGCGGCAGAATCACTCGTACTTTTATTTTTATTTATTTATTTATTTTTGTCCTGGGGTTCAAGCCACAGCTGCACAGAGCTGCACCTTCAGCTTGTTTTTGATTCTGATTAAGAGACAGACTGAACACTTCAGAAAGACTAAACAGATTCACATTGTGTGGCCTTGAACTTGCAGTCTATGTCTCTCAGACTCACAGAGGGCTGGTTACCACTGTGTCCTTTGATGGGATTATGTCAATTTGATGGAATTAGAACCCGCCCCTCCGTTAGGATTTGTCAACCACCCTACACTGGGGTTTACGAACTTGCCGGGATTGGAGCATGAGTCATTTGTGGGCTGGCCAATGAGAGAGGAGGGCCCTCCTAGATGTGGGAGGGCCAACTGGTACTCCCGCAGAGTAAGAGAGAGGAAGAGGGACAATTGTTCCGGCTCTTGCTCTGGGAAGCTCTAGCCTGCGCGATTATCTACGGAAGCCGCAGGTCGTCAGCACAGATTTGCTCCAGCCTCGACGTGTGCCTGTCTGGCTGTTGCTGCCCTTCAGTCGCCGATCTTCACCTGAGCGCTACAGCAGATTCTCACCTCGCCAGCTGTTCTGCAGTCCTGGATGGGAGATCTACTGCTTGGCAGAGCAGACATCTTGGACCACCTTTATCATTGGACTTGTAAGCCTTCCTAATAGCCCCTTTTGTGCTAAGATCTGTAATTTCTGTCTTTGAAAGGAACCCAAATTAATACAACCCCCATTTTAGACATAGTACTTAAGTCTGGAGGCCTCTGAAGCCAACGAAAGATAGAATAAAGAGGGAAATTTCACTAATTACATTTCTTTTGACCTTTGAGCAAATTCCTAAATACTATGGAGAATATAGGCCATCCTATATTTGCATTTCAGGAGCTCATCATCTAGTGCAGGAGAATTAATTATATGTAAATAGGTAAATGGCAGATAAAGGAAGGGAATTATTGAGGTAAGTGGAAAAGTGAATTCTGATGGGCTGAGAATATGAAAATTTCTTAAACAAAGCAGGAGAGAGAAACAAAAAAACCCCCACAGAATAAGGGAAGATCAAATAAACAATGGCATACAAAAAGCTCTGGGACAACCTGTGGCTGCGTGGGGGTGATTTTAACTTGAACGGGTAGTGGACATTAGGGACTTAGGCAGAGATCAGCTTTGGAATGGCTGAAGCCAAGTCCCCTACCAAATTCCTCATGTCATCCTTCCTCATTTAAGTCATCACAAGAAGAATGAGTTCTTAATGTCATCCTGCAAGGGACCTGTACTGTCACTGTGTATCCAATAACCTAACACAAATTCCACCCCTCTTTGGAATCCTTCCACTATGATCTGGAACTCGTATTAGCAAAGTTTCCTGTATCTTCAAATTCTTCCTCTGAATGCTACCTTCATCTTCCTGCTCTGTTCAAAATCCAGTACTCCCCTAGGGCACAGTGTCATCTCTCAGTCAGTGGCTGCTCCCACCACCATTCCATAAATTTCTAGCCTGATGTGGAGGGAGGAGTAGGTACTCTTTTTACTCCTTTCATTATTTCCCAGTCATTGTTCTCACCTCCTTGCTTAAAAGCTCCTTTTCTTTTGAAGAACTACACTGAATTATTAGCCTACATTTTACCATTCCTTGGCAGCCACAATCCCAGTCACTTTTTTTTTTTAGTCCCGGAAGATTTTAGTATGTCCCTTACCACTTTTCAACATACCTCAATAATTATCAACTCAACAACTTATCAACTTTCTCTGTTGTTTTTGTTTCTACATGATCGTTTCAATTCATACATGGGAACATCAGTTTCCCCAATATCTCCTTGCTTGCTATAACCTTGTTCTTTGCTCTAACCCAGGGACTTATTTCCATAGCACTGTCATGACAAAAAGATCGCTCTCAATGTCAAACATCATCAACAATACTTCCAGAACATCAACAATATTTCATGGACACTAGCTGCCCCCTATCCTGTTGAATACATGGGCAAAACTCAGACCACACAAGAGCCAAAGTATTCACTTTCTCTGATCTTGTTCTTGATGCAGTCAAACTCAGTGCCATACATAGTGATCCTTTAAACAATTTATAATGGTAGATTTTAAGTGAGTTCTCAGACATTTACCTGGCCAGTTCACTTTCTCATTCTCCAAAAATGTTTTTCTTTTTAAGTACTATTTTCTTTCTCCTCAGATGTAACATTCTTTACTCGCTCAAGATTGATACCTAGTCCTTTCCTTCTCTGCTACATGGAGGCCAGAGTGACTCTTCTACAATGCAAGCCATGCCATGCCACTTTCCTGCCCTTCGCCTTCATACTTCCAAACTGAAGTCCTCTGGGTGCTCAAGGAAGCGCAACTTGGTCTGCTCCCAGGCTACGTCTCCAGCACCATCTCTAGCCAGACACACTCCGTTCACACTGGCTCCCTTACTGTTCTACAAATTCATCAAGCATGCATGTATTTCAGGACTTTGCACTTGTTGTTCTGCGGTGTCTAATTCTCTTTACTGGGCATTTCCACGATGTTCCTTCACTTTATTTATATTTTTGTCCAAATATTACTTCCTTAGAAAAGTCTTTTTTGAAAATTCTAAAAATACTACTTCTATCCTCTCACTCTATTTTCTTTATAGTGGTTATTTCTACCTACCAGTATAATTTATATTTATCTGTCGGTTGTCTGTCTCCTCTAGAGAAAATAAACTCCATGAAACTAAGAGGACAATAATTTTGTTCATTCCTATGTCCTTCGGACCTAGTACAATAGTAGACATACAGGAAAGAGCTGGCCTAGAGATAGAAATTTACAAATCATCCATATATGTAGGGTATATAAAGCCATGTAACGGGGTAAGATTAGATCAGTGCCTTCAAGCCCTTTTCTTATTGTTCAGAAGTAAATGGCCCACACAAAAACAAGAAATTCACATATGGGGAAGAGGTTAGGATGCTTGCTAGGAACAAGAACCAGTGCTAATATAACATATTGGGAATCACTTGCAGAACAAAACCCAAGAAAAAGGACACACGCTGAAAATCCAACAAAGATCATTTTGGTGCCTTCTTGTGAGTAAAAAGAATAAGGAATTAAATGAAAGAATTTCATTGTAAATTATAGTTTCTTTGCTTTATTCAGTATGTATTTATTGCTACATATAGTGCGGCATATATGGAGACACTACCTTTGAGAAAATATTAAATCTGAGTCTCCCTTTATTGGAAACAAAAAATACGGTATTTGTATAAAATGGAATGACTCGTCCATAAAGACACACAGATTTGAGGCATTTGTAGGTAAATGTACACATCTTGAGGCCATCATGCTTAGTGAAGTGGGTCAGAATGAGACAGTTACATATCACATAGTTTCTCTAATATGAGGAACTCAGAATGCAGGCAATTTATAGAACAAAATGGGTGAGATATTGGGAGTCAGGGGAGGAAAAAAGGGACGTGAAGGGCAAAAAGAGTTGTAATGATACTGCAATACATATGTGCATAAAATTCTCAAGCTTAATGTAAGCATTGTATACCATAGATAAATAGATAGATATCCCAATAAAAAGGGGAAAAAAGGAAAAAAGAAGCTTTTTCAAATGGAGAGTATAAGAAAAGTTACCTCCACAGAACAGGATATTTAGTTAGATGCCTTTCTGTAAAATGTCTTTTTATTGAGAAGGCTTAATTTGATTAGCTAGCTATTTGTATTTTCAGATCAAATTTGACTGTGCTCCATGCCTTATCATGATATAGTTCTATGCCACTCAGCATAAAAGGGAGGATTGGTTTTTGCATCAGATAGGGTCATCGTTACTACACAGTCTATCTTACACGACTTGTTTTTTTTTTCAGATTTTTAAATGTATAAATGTGAGAAGCATAACTTAGATGATAAAGCGCCAAATGATCTGACTCTTGTCACCCTCACCAGACTCATCTCAGTTCATTCTCCTCTACCTGGGTGTTCCACGTGCCACTCACCCAGGGGTAGTATTCCTTTCCACCTTTGGGCCTTTGCATGTACAATCCCTCTGCTATGCTGTTTGTGTCTGTTCTGGCTTTGCATGGCCAGTGTAGGCAGTAAAAACACTGCACAGAACTCAATTACTTGTATATATTGCAGATTATTTCTGAAATGATAAAATTTAACATGAATTATGATTTTAAAAATTATCTTCCTGCCTAGAACTAAACTTTTTATTTGCCAGTATTCAAAAAACTTTAGTGTAACTCCTTATATTTGAAAGAGTAGTTTGATTTCTGGGTACAGCTTTTTGTAACAAGTTTATATTAAACAAAATATAGATGCCTATCTCACAGCATAAAACACAACAGCAATGCTATTTAACTCTTGAACATATTAACTGCTAGGAATCAACACTGACAGAACCTCATTCACATGGATGCTACTCAGGTGGAAAGAACTAGCATTACATTTTGAAAGATGATTTAATTACACTTAAAGAAAATCTGTAGCATACTTAGAGAGTGAATAGCAAGGGGCTTAACCGTGGATGGCTATGAGGTCAGAGAGGTTAGAGAAGGCTTCTGAGAAAGAGTCATTCAAGCTGAGAACAGAAAGACAAGTGAGCATTTCCAGGCAAAGTCAGAACAGATACAAACAGTATGGCAGAGTAGACAGTACATGCAAAAGCCCAGAGATGGAAAGGAATATGTCCCCTGGGTAGGCTGAGCATGGTGTAGCTAGGGTGAGAAGGGTGAGTAGAGATGAGTCTGGAGAGGCTGCCAAGGGGTCATGTCACTCGGAGCCTTAGAGAATGTATTGATGATTTTACACTCTATTTGAAAAAATTAAGACAAAACCACACAATGATTTTAAGCAGAGAATTTATATGATTAGATTTATTTTTGTTTATTTTATGCTTTGAGACAAGGTCTTGCTCTGTGGCCCAGGCTGGTCCTGAACTCACTATGGAGCCCAGCCTGGCCTTGGACTCATGGCAATCCTCTTGTCTCAGCTTCCAGAGTGCTGGGATTATAGGTGTGTATCACCACACCCAGCTCATGTGGTGTTGGGGAACCAAGCTCAGGTACTTAGCGCTTGACTTAGTGATTGCTAGGCAAGTGCTTTAACTACTGAGATATTCCTCCAGCCCTGATTAGGTTTAAAATTTATAAAAAGATTAATATGGTTCTTGGTGAAAAAGAAAACATTTCTATTTTTTATTAATGCAGATAAACTGAAGAAAATTAAAAACTTCCTAGCATAAAACAATAAAAAACTACATTTATGTCATAAAATATGACACATTCCTATATAACTCTGATTTCAATATCAACTCTGTAATTTGCATCTTCCCAATACTTTAAGTTTACAGGGATAGAAAAATTGAAAAAAGTAACCACAAGGTATTTTCAGAGTAGTACATATTAAACTCAGACCAATGTGATTTCTACAAGATAAAACTGTATCACAAATCACAATCTAAAGTTGGCAATTCATAAGGTGGGCAGTCTATCTGGAGCAATTTCATATGATACAGAAACCAACAGGTATAGAACATTAGCATTTTTCAGGTACAGAACTATGGAAAGAAATTTTAAAATAAGTACGTGTAATCTAATTTTAAAATATTAAAAAAAATTGAAAGCCTTTGCATACATACGGCTGTCCTCACACCCTGTAAGCTTTAACCAGATTCACCAGGAAAATTTTTTTTGGTCTCAGCTTAAATGACTCCCTAGGAAGTCTTTCCCAAAGTTCTGATCTCATGAACAGCCAAGGTCAGGTTAAGATGTTATAGAAAATCAGTATGTTATAAAAATAGCCACAATTATTAGAAAGTCAAATTCACAGAATATCTAAAATTAAAATTATAATCATTGAAGTAAGAATTCCACCACCACAATTAAGTAGCAAACTAAACAGCTAAAGATAACAATAATGTCTGAAACATAAATAGATGGACATTATTTAAAAGACTAAACAGATAAGACCAAAGAGAAGAGAAATAAAAAATGGAGCAAAAAAGTCAAGAATTTGTCTCATGGAGTTTGGTAGAGAAAATACAGAATGGCTGGAAGAGAAGTAATATCTAAGAGATTAGAGCTGAAATTTTCAGAACTGATCAAATACAAATACTTCTTAACTTATGATGGGAGGTAATGTACATCCTGACAAACCTGCCCTAATTTTGCTTTTAATATAATTACTGAACATCAGAACCAAGTCGTTATGTACCTTAAATATGATTATAACACACATAACAAGCCTATAGTTGGGCACAATCTTCTCACATTATAATAAGTGTTTAACTATTTCATATAATTTATGGAAAGTGAAGAATAGAATGAATGCATGAGCACACTTCTCTACCATGAAAAGGTTGAAAAAGTGGACGCTGAACTGTCACAAACAACAGATGTCTGTACGTGAATCCTCACACTCAGGTGGACTACATGGGTTGAGGATAACATTTTTGAAGAAGAAAAAAAGAGTAATTACTAAATATATCATAATGAAATAGATCTTAGAAACAGTTAAGAAAAGAAATTGTGTAAAAAGAATGAAATTAGACCCACAGAAGACTTTATATATGCTGCAACAGGATCCAGGTGAAATGGAAGAATTATCTTCAAGGTCTAGAGAAAATAATTATAAATCTAAAAGTCATACACATCTAAATCCTCATTCAGATTCATCAATGACATAAACCTCAAGATATTGTCAGCGAGAACTGCCACCTGCTTAAAAAAAGATAGGATTTAAATGCACAAAGAAGCTGAAAATGTGCAAAAAAGAATAATAAATTAAGCAATTTGTCACCAGGTAAATATTTGTAAATAATCATCAGATTGAGGATATAAAGACAAGATAGAACTAGACCATACTGCAAAAAATGGAATACAAATAGGGTTGTATTTAGAGCTAAAGCTGTGCAGTACTGAAGGGATAATCATTAGCTCCAGATTACATGACCCAGTACAGAAACAGAAACAGAAATAATATCTTTCAGACTAGAAGAGTGGAAAAACAGAATAAATAATTAATTTAGTATGCAAAAAAGAAGGGGAAGATAAAACAAGACATAGTAAAAGAGGGTAGTAGAAAGTACAAAACAAAATGGTAAAGTTAAATTGAAAATAATCACAAATCACACTGATACAAATGGATTAAATTCATTATTTAGAAGAGTGAGATTATCAGAGCATATTTTAAAATTCAGCCATATCTAAAACATACATAGAAATCATAAGGACATGGAGCATTTAAAACTAAGAGAATTTTAAAATGCACCAGGAAAGCAGTAATGAAAAGCTGGTGCTGCTACATTAATATTAGATAAAAAATTAACAAGGAAATATTATTAGAAGGAAGTTAATTCTAACTTATTAGAAGGAAGATACACAAAGAATAATGAGTACGGTAAACAGTGGGATATTTCACGGGGTCTCAGTCACTGCAAAGCAAACATAATTTATACAAGATTTATATAACACTTTGATATCATAAACAGAACCCCGCAACTAAAAACAGAAGTTTCTCTTCTTCCCTTTCCCCTTTTGACCAACGAGGAAAAGCATGCTGCAGCTAACACTTTAACACTTCACACAGTACTGAATCAATCTTTAGATTGCCACGCCCCCACCAAAAAGAAAAGTAACCTGGCTACGTAAGATGGACACTGAGAACAGCTGGCAACTGCTTCTTCAATCAGGCTAGGCAGGAGATTCGTTCCTGTCCTTAAATACATCTATTTATATTGATTTGTCTCACAGCTCAGCGTCTGTTGTCCACAATCTTAAATACTTCTGTGTGGCAACTAAAATACTTTCTGACAAATATGAGATAAAATTACACTGTTCCTTGTTCTATCTAAAAATCAGGTCTTTATGAAACCTTGATTTATCCATGATAGGAAAATCTGGAAAACCCTTTATTATCTCGCTATAGCTTTGGTCAAGTGAGAAGCAAAAGGGAGAATTGAGAATTTAAAAAATTTCCCCTAGCTACTTCTAAGACATAGAGTTCTATACCCACAGTAACAAGAAGGCCCCTGAATTGGCTTGAAACCTTTTCAATATATGAGTAACAACTCGCCTCAGAGGATGCTACATGGCTTGGGTCTGAAACGTTACTAAAGGCCCAGATTTTAGAGGCTTGTTCTCATCTTGGTGCTTCTGAGGTACAGTGGAAACTTTAAGTGGTGGAGTCCAGTGGGAGGTCTTTGGGTCACTGGGAGATGACCCCTCTTGAAGGGAACGTGGACCCTCATGTCTTCCTATCTGTCCTTTTCCACTTTCAAGACTTGAGGAGAAGGATTTTGTTCTACCTAGCCCTTCCGTCATGATGTGCTACCACAGGCCCAAAGCAATGGGGTCAACTGATCGTGGACTTGACTTTTAAAATAAACCTTCTCTCTTTATAAGTTGATTACCTCAGGTATTTGTTATAGTGATGAAAAGATAACAAAATGAATTGTACTTCTGCAAGTTGGCTTAAAAGTACCATGCTTCTGAGAGCCAGCTAGTGATAGGCAGATTCACTACACAAAGGTGACATACCGAATGTGAATGAGACAACCATGTTACTACAACTGCAAATGGCATTAAGCCACTTTTGTTTTCACAAGTCTGCAAATCCTTGACCTCTCTCTGTACTACCAAAAACCCTCTGTAAGATCAAAATTTTTCTTTGATAGACTGTACAGAGCCAGTAGTAAACGCAGCTATCTTCTCATACTGCTACAGAGCAGTGGGCTCATCATGCTTTCACATACCAAGACTTACATCTCACAACACCACAAAGTATCTGCAGATGAACTAAATATTTACATGTGAAGAATAAGATTTTAACATTTTCCAATGCGAAATAATATTTATAAACTTAAGTTCTAACACTTGGTTTCAATCATAAAAATCAGGGAAAATAGGGGCTTTTGATCATTTGAAAATTCAAAATTTGTGCATTAAGACACATTTTAAAATAAACATAAAACATTGCCTGAAAGAAATTTGAAGTATATATAACTTATTCATGACCAGTGTACTAAACCATTAAAAATGAACAGAGAACTAGAGAAATACAGTGCAGCAAATAATGAAATGCACGAAGGATATAAACAAATGGTTTCACAGAAAAGAAAGTCCCAGAGGTCATTACATATGTGGCAATATGCTTGATCCCACCAATAATTAGGAAAATGCAAATAGAATAATGATACATCATTTTACAGTTACCAGATTAGAAAAAAGTCTCATAATATCAGACTTTGTCAGTCAAATGGAAGATGTGAAAAATTGTTATATTCTGTGAATGGGTATCAACACTATGACATTAGAGAGCAACCAAACAGTAAGATAAGTAATATTTACTGAATCTCTAAAATACTTCTTATTACAAGAAAATTCTGGGGGCTGGAGGAATGGCACAGTGGGCCCTGAGTTCAATTCCCCAGGACCACATAAAGCTGGGTGTGGTGGTGCACACCTGTAATCCCAGCACTTGTGAGGCTGAGGCAGGTGGATTGCCCTGGGTCCAAGGCCAGTGAGTTCAGGAGCAGCCTGAGCTACAGAGCAAGACTGTCTCGAAAGAGAGAAAGAGAGAAAGGGGGGAGGGAGATATTCTCAGAGGCACAAAAGTGGGTAACAGAAGGCTAGTTAGAATTTTTCTTCACTCATTCATGTAAATATTAATTGGCTTGATGTACACAGATCTGTTTTAGTCTTTGAGGATCGAATAAGGAACAAAAGAGACAAACTCTTTGCCCTCACGACACATAAATTACAATGGCTATTGCAGCAGAATTTGCAAAAAGTAATAATAGCTTGAATTAGGATGCCATGAGATGGTAACATGATGAAACCAATGGATTGCAGAAATATTTAGATGACAATCAACAAGATTTAGTGGGCAACTGCATACAGGTGTGAGGCGATGAGAGATGTTAAATAGGACCTGAGGATTTTTATCCAGAGTGTGTGTAAATGGTGGCATTATTTTCTGAACTGCAGAACACTCTCTGCCAGTATTAATGGTGCTCATAAACAGCACTTAGGTCTAATTTTAAATATGTAAAATTCTACAGTGAATATGTGTAGTTCTGAACTTTTCTTTGCAGGTAGAGACATTATTACAGTCTCAATCTTTTTCTCTTCCTTCCTTCCTTTTCTTTTTTCTTTTCTTTGAGACAGAGTCTTGTTCTGTAGTTCAGGCTGGTTCTGAAATCACTATGTAGCCCAGGCTGGCTTATAACTCATGACAATCCTCCTGCTTCAGCCCCCTAAGTGCTTGGATTACAGGCAAGCATCACCACACGCAGCTATTATATAGTTTCAGGGCATATAATCAGGCCCCACTGCTTTCTACACAAGCATTCTAATCACTGAGCTGCATCTCCAAACCCAGTGACTCAATTTCAATTGTTGTTATTGGTTTATTCAGGGTTTTTTTATATCTTTTTGGTTCAATTTTGGTGTCCTGAATGTGTCTAGAAATTAATTCATTTCTTACAAATTCTCCAATTTCTGAAGAATGTTTTCAAAATAGTTCCCTATAATTCTCTGAATTTCAGCAGTGTCTGTTGGGATTTCAGCTTTTTCATTTTTAATTGCATTGAAGTGGGTTTTTCCTCTCTTTTGGTTAGTTTGGCTAGAGGTTTATCAGTTTTGTCTATTCTTTCAAAGAAGCAGCTCTCTTACTCACTGATGTTTTTGTAGGGGTTTTTCTTAGTGTCAATTTCATTAATTTCTGCTCTGATTTTTATAAATTGTTTTCTTCTACTACTTTTGGTTTTAGGTTACTCTTTCTCTAGAATCCTGAGGTACATCCTTACATTGTTTACTTTAGATTGCACTTTTTAAATGTGTGCTCATATAACTATAAATTTACCTTTGAGTACTATTATAATTGTGTTCCACAGGTTCTTGCATGATGTGCCTCCATAATTTTTTGAGGCAAGGTCTCACTCTGTAGCCCAGGCTGGTCTCAGACATACAGCAGTCTTCCTGCCTCAGCCCCTCGAGCGCTCACATCACAGATGTAAACCAACATACGTGGCACATGTGGCTAGAGAACTGAATGTAGGGCCTAGGAGCTTGATTATGATGTGGCACAGATAGACTTATTTCTGGTCCAGGTTATTCAGTGTTTCATAGACCTGCTCAATGTGAGCATCTTCTTGAAGAATTGGAAATGTTTCTGGTATAATTTCATCCAACACCTTCTTTATGCCTATTGCACTGTCCTTTGTTTTCTTTTGCACTCTGTCACTCTGAAGTTACTTCTCCTTGAGTTATCCACCAGCTGTTGTGTTCAGACTCTTTCCTGTCTGTTTGTGGTTGTGGTCATTTCTGACCACATGGATCATTTCATCAACTCTGTCCTCTTAATACTTGAGCCCATTTCCCATATTTTCAAAGGTGTTTTTAATGTCCTGGAATTCAGGTTGGAATCCTTTCAGTCTTTCTACTTCTCCATTGAAATGTTCCTTCATTTCTTGCATTGCCTTATCTTTTTGTGTCTTCTTTATAATCCTGAAGCTGTTTAAAGATTTATTAAGACTGTTCCTTCTTTGCCTAAGTTCTCTTTGAACCCACTGAGTATTTCTTGCATTTGTTTAAGCTACCTTATTGGAGTTTTGGGCCATTATGTCCTCTTGTTTTCTGCTTTCCTTTCCTAGAAGTTCCAATACTTCAGGGCCCATAATATCAGCTTCTGGAGAGTCAGGTATTTTTGCAGGTAACTTATTGCCTCATTTTCCCATATTCCCATTGCTGTGGGTTGTAGATCAGATAGTGTTGATGAACTCTGTCTCTCATATGCTGATTTCTTCCATTAGATTATGTCTTTTCTTGCGTTCATTTATATTTTAATGTTTACGTCCTTTTAAAACTTACTCATCTATTAATTTGACCAAACATCTACTCATAACCGGATTTACTTTTCAGTAAGGGAGAAATGGCTTGCAGTATCATATGTGGTCTAAGGATACGTTAATTACTGGCATATGTTGAAAATCAAGATCAATATCTATTCCATTAACAACATGATGAATATTTACAATAATATTATGAGAATAACAACTTCTTGGCAGAACCTAATAACCAATTTCATACTGCAAATATTCTACCTTTAACATTAAAAGCCACAGTCTACACCATCAATATATCTATCTAAAGCTAATAATTGACTTATTGAAATGTTCCACTAATGTAAATACCATATCATTGTGAAAAAATAAAATAGGCCTTTATATTGTTTACCTAGGTGAAACAAAGCCACTAAAATTATCAATCCTTAGAAGATTACAATCCCTTTAGCCTCTCTAACAGTGGTAAAATTTAATACATACTGATTATTGACATATAAGTCACCAACTCATACAAGCTTTTCATTCTTTATTAGAAATGTGACCTATCCTCTAATGAAGGTGTCCATACAAATTGTCTAATAAGTTATTAGAAGAGGTTGTTACAGGGTGTCTTAGTTACTTATTTGTTGCTATGACAAAACACCCAACATCCACAATTTAAGGTCTCTCACACACACAGTCCAACAATGGGGCAGCCAACATTGGTGAAGGCACATGGCTGAGACTGGAGAGCTGCTCACCCTATTGCAAACAGAAGCCAAGTGAGTCTGGAGACTCAGGCAAAGGCTAGTGCTTTCCCAGGAAGAAGCTATAGCAATGATTTTTCCTCCTTCCTTTAATGACTTCAAGATGCCACTTACCCCCAACCCTCAGGCACGTGCCCCTTCCTCACTTCCTTGCCCACAAGTCAACAACACGTACCTGAAGTCTACTCCCTGGACATTTCCCAATTGCAACACATTGACAAAATCTTTCCAGATTAAAAAAACCCCAAGTAACTGCTCTTTTAACCAGCCTTATCTTCCAATAACACACAGTTCCAAAGACATGAGGCTCTGGGGGGACACACAAGATCCAAACCACAGTAAAGGTAAAACTATATTATTGTTAATATGGAACAAAATCTTCCTTCATAATCTATGTCTCACCAAATTGTATAAAATTATTAATTTCCATCAGGCCATGCCACATGGTTGTGAGTTATCAATAATTAACAACACTATTAATAAAGAGTGGTGGGGCTGAGGGGTGAAGGGACCGTGACTGAGCTTAGCTTTGGAGTTGCGATAGGAAACAGAAGAGTGTGTACAGGATAGAGAGAAGCGGGCAGAACTCCAACCCTAGATTAGAACAAAGGGGACAGAAGTGAGAAGGAGCGAGGACAGCTCTGAGTGACGTGGAGAATGTCTCCAGAATCCATATAGGGATTTTTGGAGAACAGCACAGTGAGCTCTGAGAGAGAAAGAGAAAAAGAAAGGCAAAAAGAAACAACAACAACAACAACAAACAGAAAGAAAAGAAAAATTTAAAAAACACACAGATCAATACCAGAAAAATACAAGTTCAATATATCTGCAAAGAACCACTGAAATGAGACCCAAGACCCCATCCCCGCCAAAACAAAACAAAACAACCCCCTTTTCCTTGTGTTATTTGAATGGGAAAAATCTCTGTATGCAAGACCTTCAATCTTACCACCCAATAGGGAGCGTGGGACCAATTCTGTCTCTTCCTATATCTCAGTCTGCAAAGATGTACTACTCACAAGTGTCTCTTGTAGCTCCTATATGACTGGGGTGTGCAAAAAGCCTACCTTTGCAAAAGCCATGATGGTCCTGTATCTAAAGGCACTTACACTTTCATCCCCCTACTCCCAGACTCCCAGATAATCTGGCTCTTCTCCCACCTGTGTTGTGGGAATGGTGGGATGAGACCTTTGCTTTTTGATACCTGTTTCTGTTGGGCTCAAATTTTTCAAGAGGATATGGTCTTTTTTCCTGTCTGCTGCCAGCATTCTTCATTCTCTGGCATGGAACATCCCTAAATTCCCTTGAGAATGACATGGTAAGAGTATTTCCTGGGATAGCTTCGACACTTCTGAGTCATCCATCTGGGCTCGCCTGCAGGTTTGTCTGATTGTGATTCCTGCATCATGCAGTCAGCCTGCAGTCCTTCACATCTAGGGTCTTGTAGGTCCAGGGCCCTCTAGAATCACACAACTTCAACTTTGGTATATCGAGGATGATGGCCCTTTTTGTCTGTTGCTCACAAACACAAGACTGTCTGGGATTGTCTAGACCGTGGTTCTGGCCATAATTCTGCAGCGCTTGTCACTTGAAACCCAAGGGCTGGCTGGGAATGCCTACCCATTGTGGCCCTGGACTGTGCTTGCTTGGCTTGGCCCAAGTCTCTTCCTTATCTAGGATGTTGAGCTCACCTGGCTGGTGATCTTCATTGCAGGTCCTCTGGTCACCATTTAGGTACAGTTGTTCCTGTTTTTCTAAACTAAGCCATAAAAGAATTTCCTTCACTAAAACTCTGTCATCTGAGTTCATGCAGAGCCACTGATGAAGCAATCCTACACCATCACCATCTTGCTTCCACAACCTCTCTAAGATGTGTTACCTGGCCAAACTTTAGTCAGTCTTTTGAATCTTCTACTAGGCCCATCTGCGCACTTCCTTGTAAAATCTAGGTTTAGCAAAGAACATCTTCGAATCAGTTTAGCAAGACTTTACAATTCTTGATATTGGATCATCCACAATACCTGATGAGATTCCTCATCTTCCACCATTCCTCAGGTGGGCAGCTGACTCTGGCCTGTCTATAGCAAGAATCCTGTTAACTCTCTGACCCTTTGTTTTCCGTCCATGGGTTTATCTTAGTTATTTATTCCTTGATGGAACAAAATACTCAATATCCACAACTTATGCAAGGAAACGTTTATTTTAGTGCACAGTTTCAGAAGTTCTCAGTCCATTCATGGGCATCTGGCAATGTCAAAGCAAATGTCAGATGCCTGGCTGGAGGAAATTGGTACACGGCCTGGCAGATAGAAAGCCAAGTGAGCAAGGAAGGGCTGAGCCTGCGTGTAATCTTCCAAGTCATGTCAAAGTGAACCACCCCTTCCATGACAAGCCCCTGTGTTCTGCCCCTCCTGGGTCAAGCCCCACTGATCAGCCTCTTCTGACCATGTCACACCACTTACCGGCACATAGTTCCATAGCTATTCCAGAACATCTAAATACATGAAGCTTTTGGGGAATTCAGGCAATCTAAATACATGAAGCTTTTGGGGAATTCAGGGCTTCTTGATCACAAATTCCCACTTATGCTATATTTGGAGTTGAGACCAATCTTTCGCTCCATGGCAAGACCCACTGGCAGGGCTACTCATACCAATCTCTGTGGTCTGGAATGCTGTTTCTCTTAGAGTGTTTCAATAAGCTGTCACCAAACCATTTTTTTTCTTTAACAATACACTATTGTAATCTAACATACAACACTGGTAGCAAATGCTATTTAAGTGACATATCATGTACCAAGTTCATTGCTGAACAAGTCAGGTGTTTAGGCTAAAAGGAGAAGATATAGCTGAAAAGAGGTATGGGGCTGGGAAATGTTAAGCAGATAAAATAATGAAAGAATACTGAAATATATGTATGAACTTATAAAAAGGGGAAGGTAATTGTAAAAAATAAGGACTATCACTTGAGAATTAACCATACAACTTTAGTGGCTGATTAACCAACAAAGCTTACTTCAGAAGCTTGTAGCTATTACTGGAATTTCCAAGTAAACCAAAGCTGAGACACTCACAAGAGAATTGAGAGACTAGAAGAAACGGTAGAAATTGTTTTTGTACCTAAAATGCCCACTATATTGTACATGAGACAAATTTTCACCAGATAAATGACATTCAAAAGCGAAGAGTTTAGTGCATGTATATTTGGGTCAGAGAATCTCTGCTTTAGAGCAGATGTCCCTATGGTGTTAACTTTTCTGTGTGTACTTTGTCATTTTGTAGGTAAATATGAAACAATGTTCTTCCCAAGGGACGATTCTGATGTATATACTGAGGAGGACGCCAAAATTCACAGTGCAATGTGGATCTTGCTTTTGTTCAAAACAGTAATTCAGGTCAAATTAGAAAATTTTGGAGGGTTCCAGTATGAGTAAGAGGCACTTAAGACTTTGAGGACACGGAAATAATGAAAAAGGTTGAAAAGATTGTATCCAAAGTAATTTCCTCAAAAATCTTTCAGTAGACTCACATTTCACTTTGGGCCAAGCAGCAGAAGTGGAAAAGCAGTTAGAAATGATCAATGAGCAAGTAATGCCAAAGAAATTGAATGGCCTGGAAAGAAACTGAGAAGTCTCCTAGCTACAGAAGAAAGTCAGTAAAATAGAACTTGAAGGCAGAATGCTGGGCACGGAGTTGAACACCGTCCGAGGCAGGGCAAAACAACGCACAGAAAGGCAAAGAGGGCCAGCCAGAAAAGACATGTGCAGGAAAGGAGGACAGGGAGAGTAAATGTCCTGGTAGATCCAAATGAGAAGGCATACTTGTTAATGTCTTTCAAAAGTAAGCCAACTTCTCAGGATTTATTTCAAAACACAGGAGTATTTGGGAGCAGCGCTAAGGTAGAGGGACTAGCATATATAACAGTGGAGAATTACATAAACTGAAATGAGTATGATTACTGAAATAATTGAATGTACCTCTTAACATGTTTCTATTCTTTTCTTTAAAGTATAACTTCTTTTTTTTTCTTTTGGAAGTAAAAAGAATTTGAGAAGTTGCATATAATCAGCCCAAAGCTTCTAGTTCTGAGTACTGGACATAAAAAATCCACACAACAGTTACTAGGAAATATTTCTCTTGGTAATCATGTATCAGCCAGACCTCCTGCTGGTTACAAACAAGGCAATTACAATGATTCTTTTGAATCTTCTTCCGGTGAGAACAGAATCTAGCTCTTCACTGTCCCATTTTCATTTTAAAGATGTCTATAGTTGGTACAGGTGCTCAGACTGCCATTGAGGGGCAAGCACTAAGTGACTTCGGTTTACCTCTAAACTTTGTAGGTAGGTTCTCTCTCTTCTAAGCACAAGGGCGTCTCTTCTGCCCAAAGGGAATAATTCATTTGACGTGAGGAACAGTCTGCAAGCCTCCTCAGCCTTTATTACAGAGATCCAATCCTTAGTGGAACAGCTGTAACTATGTTTTGTTACAAAGATGGATGTATTTTTTACTTCTGGAACTTGAGAGAACATACTAAATACTGATAGATACCTACACCATAACATTGTCAAAACAACCAAAACATCTAAAGTCAAATAAGGAGAAGACAGGAGTTTTAAATATCACCAACTAAAAGCACTACTGCAGCTGAGCTGTAAAGTAAGCCGGGTTCTTGACAGCCGGGGTTCTTGAGAATACAACGGGCTGTATGGTTCCTAGGGTCTGATATATTAAGCACCGGAGTGCATTGGGAGAGATAGGGTTTCCTCAGAGTAAATTCACAGCACAATGGTTTCCATCACTTCATGTAACTCTTCAGACTCTCCTGCTTCCCTCGAGTCACTACCACAAACTCAGTTCAAACAACCGGGACCTCTCATCTGGATCAACCTGACAGCCTCCACTGTCCTCGGTTCTAGTGTAACTCATGCTACACCAAAAGAGGTCTTTGAAGAGCAAAGATGATCACATCTCGTAAGTCCAAAGTCCTGAGTACTGCACGCCAGGCCCCACACACTCGGCCCCAGCCTACTAACAACATGAATCTAGGCATACACTATTTGGCAGGTACTTTCCCCCTTTAATGACGCACTCTACCTACTGTTTCATCCCAGGCTACTCATAGGTTTTACCCACCTAACATGAAGGCATATAATCGACTATTCCATGCTGTTCTTTTGGGGGATTAGATTTCAGTACAGCCCAAAGAGGTTCTTCCCCCCACCCACATTTACTGGTATGCATAGATGAAATATATAATGTTTACATTGATCTTGGGTTTTTGTGTATATACGTATCATGGCAAAATTATAAATCCTTCCTCTTCCCCATTTTAACCCTTCCCACCCTCCCCCTCTCCTTTGATTCCCAATATTTTCCTCAATTAGGTCTATAATTGTGATCTTGGTTTCTCATATTACGAGAAACCATTTGATATTTAACCTTCTCCTTCTCACTCACTTCACTGAGCATGATGGTCTCAAGTTGCCTCCATTTACCTACAAAAGCCTCCAGCCTATCTGACTTCATAGGTGCATAGTATTCCATTGTGTATAAATACCACAATTTGTGTAGACATTTGTCTGTTGATGGGTATTTTGGTGTCTTCCACATTTAAGCTATTGTTAGTTGTGCTGCCATGAACATTTCATTATCATGAAACAATCAGTCTCTTCCAGGATTCTGATAACATCATTCTTATTCAGCTACCCAAGTTTTCAAAGTCAGTATCTGAATATAGCACTGATTAGAATTAAGCTGTGGGCTCCATTCTGGGGAACATAGGCTTTCAAGTAACTGTTGGAATGCTTCTCTCTACATCTGAAATACATTTATCCAGTGAAAAATCATTTATAATGTCTACTGTAAAAAATACTCTGGTGTTAACTAAAGATAAATCTAACTGAAGCAGGAAGGAGCACTGGACTTTGACTAAATGCCAACTGGTCTCAAGTTCTATATAACCTAGAACTAAGTGATAAACTTGTATAGATAAATGTTCTTAGGCTAAGCTACTGTAAATTAAATTATTGATCATATTAAAGCACCACTGATAGCTAAAATGATATTGAAACCTGAAAGATAACTAAAATAGAACTTTTTTTGAATGAAATGTCCCTGTGTTGTCCAAGCTGGTCCTGACTTACTACATAGCCTAGCCTGCCTCGAATATAATAGTGATCCTCCTACTTCGGCCCGAGTGCTGGGATTACAAGCATGTACCTCCAAGCCTGGTTTATGTGGTGGTAGGAAATTGAACCCAGGACCTTGTGCTTACTAAGTGAACACTGTAACTGCTGAGCTACACTTCCAGCCCCAAATAGAACTTTGGTAACAGAGAGAAATGAATATATTTCTTACTATAAAATATATATATTCCTTAACTATATTTTTTTGTCAGAATTTGAGGAAACATTTGACAAAATTCCAAAGCAGATAATTTCCTTTGTGCTGAAAAATGATTCATTTACTTTAAATAACAAATATGTCTCTGGTAGAGTTGACCATTAACAGTGTGAGTCTAGGGGACCTGTTTGCACTCTAGGTTAACAGAAGGCTGAATTGTGAGTTGTAGAATTCATTTCATTATCATCAGCTTAAGCAGCCTATGACATGAAGTGATAAATTTATCAAACTATTCCTAAGTATAAATGTATATATGAAGTTTATATAATTCACAGAATATGCCAAATATATGAACCTCAAGCTTTCTTTTTTTTTGTAAAAGTGCACTTTAATTTTATTTCTTAGGCAAATATTTTGGAAAACTCTTACACACAATCTCTATTAATCCAACAGGTGGTAGAGAGAAAGTATATTCAAGGCTTATCTAACTGAGACTACAAAATATGTGTTATGTAGAGGATTTTTATTAGTATAAAACATTTATATCATACTTTCAATATTACTGTAAAAACTAGTCTAAAGGTTAGGCTTGATTTTGAGGTATCAAATCTCCAATAGTCTGAAACAACTGTACATGAATTTATGTAAGTATTTGGATTTTACTATAATGTACATGAATACCTATAGGATTTATTTTAACCTCATTAGTTTTTGTGTATGATTCTATTATTTAAAATTATATATATTAATTAATAGACATAATTTTTCTGTATATATAATGGAAGAAGTTTGGAAAAATATACAGAAAATTAGGAGTAGTGATTCCTTTTGGAAAATAATTGGTGAGAGATAAGGCGTTTCTTGTTTCTTTTTTAATAATGGAAATTGTTTAAAAATACACAAAAGCAGTAAGAATAGCTTAGTGAAACAATACACTATTATCTGAGTCACAAATTTCCTATGCTCATGTTCTGTTTTACTTACCACTTCTCAAATCCTGTGGATCATTTTTAAGCAAATCCTAGTTATATCATCTGTAATTATTTCTGTATAAATCTCTCTACACTCAGGCCTATTTTAAAAATAACTACAATAACATGATCACATCTAAAAATATACATTAAATTTCTCAGTGTCATCATACATTTAATCAGTGTTCAAATGCTCTCAGTTATCTCCTATTTTTATCATTAATTTGTGCCCATCAGCAACAAGACTACCTGCTACACAACTGATCAGTCTCTTAGATCTCTTTTCAAGTGCAACAGTTTCCTCTTCCTTTTCTTTGTCATTATTTATTAATGAAATCAATTATTTGTTGCCTAGAACGTTCTGCATTCTGAATTTTGGACATTATAACTCCGAGAGGTCATTTAATATGATTCTCTAGTCTCTGAATTTCCTGTAGTGATTTAATCAGACTCAAGTTTTATTTTTTGGGCAAGATTTCCCAGAGCAGATATCTGGTTGGTCCGGGATGGCTTTGGTTGGACCAATTCCAGCCCACTTGATGTGGTCTCACAGAAATCACAGGAATCCAAGAAAGGAAGGAGAAACACTCAGTGCTTTTGCAAGCCCCTACACGCTGTGCCACAGATGAAAAAATCACGACCGAGTCCAGAGTCAGAACGAAAGGACTGCAATGCGTAGAACCAAGGGAAGCTACTGATTTGGACTACAACCAAAACTTACCGACTGTACTAAAACCCAGGTTTCCTTTAACACACAGCTCATTTTCTTTGCCCTGTTCGCGTCAGTGAAACAGAAAGCATGAGGCAAAAACTAAATCTTCATCTTCCTACCAGCAACTCTCTAGGAATTCATCTGTTCCTCCTCTCACACAAGAACCAAAGTTGTCCCTTCTTTGTTCAATTTTAATTGCCACATTGGAGCTATGGATGCTACCTACTTTTGACCGTCAAAGATTCTGTTCCTTTAAACACTCTTACCACTAGAGCCTCGGCCTTCTGGTTCCCCTTCCTCGTTTCTCTCATCACATAAATACACATCATTGGCTGGAGGATTAGCAAAGCATTTAGAGAGCTTACCTACCAAGCCCAAGGCCCTGGATTTGATTTCCTAATACATAAGCTAGGCATGGTGGTACACACTTAGAATCCCAGCACATTGGAGGCTGAGGTGTGAGGATTGCTGTGATTCTGAAGCCAGTCTGGGCTATGTGGTAAATTCAGGACAAGCCTGGACTACAGAGACCCTGTCTCAAACACACACACACACAAACACACACACACCTTTTAACCTTGCTCCTTTTTTTTTCTTATTTTTCTTCAAACTCTACGTTGTCACCTTCTTATCTTCTATTGTCCCCTAACCTTCCACAAACTAATTTTTCTTCCCTTCCCCCGTGAGAAATGTCTTGCCCTAGTCACCAAGAATCAGGTTATTTATTTTGGTCTGAGATCTTTACAGAGCTAGTATAATACTTAAGATACATGAAAATAAACTGCAGAAACCAACTCTAAGTCTTTATGGCATTACCTGGTAAAAGTTGTTTCCCCGATGTCATTTCTACGCCTTTATTTTTGTACTGGCCTTCCACGTGGTGAGGGAGGGACTCAGGGTCCTTCCATCTTTGCCCCCCTGGCGGGTCTCACAGTCCACTCAGGTGGGCCTCTGTATCTGGCCACTTAAGAATGTGGGGTGTGGAAAACCATATGGATTTTTAGGAGACAAGACTGAAGGGTACATAAATCATTTCTCTTCTTACATCAGCAGCCATTCACACAGCTACTGCAGCTGTACACCAGCTGCCATTTATCACCAACATCTACCATCCCTCTGCTTAGACTTTTCCCCTTTGTGCACCATGACACCATTCTCTTGCAGTTTCTTAGTTCATCCTACATTACTACAACAGAAGAACATCGTCTGAGTAATTTATAAAGAAATGAAATTTATTTTGCATATCTGTGGGGCCAGAAAGTCCAGAACCAAGATGCTGCTATCTGGAAAGGGCTTCCTTATTGACTTGTCCCATGGCAGAGGGCAAAGAGAGGCAAGAGCGATCAAAGGAGTGAACTTACAGCTCCGGGCCTTTTTATAATCAGTGTTAATCCAGTCATGATCCCTCTCTTGTCGAATCACCATTCAAACCACAGCAATTTCTGTCTTGAAATCCTGGCTGCTTATTTTCAAAATCCTTCCTAGCTCCTCTTCCTTTTAGTGTCCCCTTAAATGCTGGCATATCCCAGCTTTTTGTTTTTGATTCATTTCTCTTCTCACTGCATAGTCTCGCTAGAAGGTTCCCGAAGCCACTAAGCACCTCTTTCCATCTTTGTGTTCAATTTCAGCTACCTCCTTGGTAACAAACTTGGTAAGAATATTGGAAGTGATGCTGCCTTCCTCCTTGACCCCCTTAGCCAAGGTCTCTCGACCTCAGCACTTTTTGATTTCTGGAGGACTGCAATTCTTTGTTGTGAGAGCTTTCCTGTGCATTGTGGGTCATTGAGCAGAATCCCTCACTTCTATGTACTCCATGCCAACAGAACACTGCTCCCCTTGCCATGGCGGATTAACCCACAAAATCTCCACACTGCCAAGGATCCCCTGGGAAGTGGGCGATTGCTTCCAGCTAAGAAATGCTCTATAACTTCATTCAGATTTATAAATTCAACCTTTGTAAGAGGGTCCTTCCCAGGGTTTTTTTGTCTTTTCTTAAGTCACACATTATTTGTGTCTAGATTCCCCCAGTTGTTTCTTATTTAGCTACTGGAGACAACCAGGCTGACCCACCTGCTGATTTTGACTCAAAAATCTCCCTTCCTATCTTCCCCTAAAGAATCACAGACTATTTACATTCTCATTTGCATCTAGGGATAGCCAGGTACTGCAATTCAGCGTAGCAACGAGGTTCAAAAAGAGGTAGCGAGTCCAACGGTGAAGAGCAAAGCTGAGGGATCATCTATCTTGTACTGTGACTTAGCCTCATGATAGTTGTGTGGTCTCAGAAAAGTCACTTAAATTATCTGTACCTCCTCCATACTGTGGAGACAACACAAGTGCCATCTCGGAGAATCACTGTAAAGATGAGTCAATGGATGTGTAATGTTCAGTACCGTGCCTGGCTGCAAACACCAGATGGCTTTGATAAGCACGTGGCAGTGTTCAGTGTGCCCTTTTCTCTGATGTTACCTCATCTCAGCCTGTTCTCAACCAGGACTGTGTTCAGCATTTAAGACTCAGTTCTGAGAAGATTTCCTCTAGAAAGTTTCCTCTCACCTCACGTTATCTTCCAACTCTGAAGCCCCTTTTCAAACATCATTTTCTTTTCTCCCACCTCAAGGCTGTTAATCTCTGTAAAGTAAGAACCTCCTCTTTCTTCTCTTTACCACATTCCCAGGACTGCTGCAAGTGCTCAATAAATAATTAATGTCCAGTAAAGGTTTGCCAATTGCATCTATAAGTGAATGAACATTGGTATTATACGTATCTGTCCTGTCATCCCTTTAGTATCAGGTGATAACATTGTCCACAGATCAGAAAACATTTCCAACTTTACCAATCTGTAGCTCCCTAGACTCATCTTTGGAAAGGAATGGGCTTTAAAAAGTTTTGAACCCAGCTAGTGTAAATAATATATAAATCAACCTATTCATTGAAAGGCTAATTTTTGAAGGAAAATTTAATCTCAATAGTCTGCCAACTCCAGCAGAGCTTTTAAGTAAGTTGAAACCAGGGACCAAATTATTTTTAGGGTAAAGAGGAAAACTACATGTGACTTTAAACTTGCAGGCATCTTCATAAAATCTTATCCTAAATAAATTTATGTAAATTTGGGCAGGAAAGTAGCAATCTGAAGTGTGAATTGACAAAAAAAGTCACAGTTTTAACACTCCATTGATGTAGTTTCCAAAACAGGATGCCTTTACATTTGTCTTGTAGTTAAAAGGCCTTTTAATTAAACAGACACAGCCTTGCTTTTCATCTGTCCTGTCTCCACTTAGTAAGCTGCTAATAAATTAAAAATATTGACATTTGAGGAGAAAGAGAGAGAGAAACTGTAATAATAAATAATGCAGTGTTTTCATCTCCCTCTCTGCAGAGAAATACTCATCCATGAACGACTGGCTAGGAGGACCTACTACTGGCTCTCCTCCCCCCCCCCCCCCCCCCCCCCCCCCCCCCCAGTTTTGGAGCCAACCACGTTATTTGGCAAAGGTAACCGATTAAGATCCTATGGAGATCAAAATCTATTAGATCACCTCGTCTAAAAGAAAGGATCTGGAGGCGCTTCTTTCCAGAATTACAACTGATCTTATTAAACTGAAAGTGACCTGAAATAAATCACTGAAAACTGAGAAATTTCTCAAAAGATCTCTCAAGAAAAACACTTAAAAAACAGGAATCCCATATAATATGTAAACAAGCCTCTCTTTAAATAGAACCCTTTAATGGTATAACAATACGTCTCAGCGGCATGACTGACTTCCCGAGGAGCACAATCCTTAAGTGACTGTTTTCAGGTACTCTGAAAGTCCCACCTGTCCCGAGGCGAAAACTCCAAGCGGGAGCGCTGGGCTAGCCAACAGGTGGGAGTCGCGCGGCGCGCTTCCGGCCGCCGTCGGGGCACTGCACGCGGCCGCCCGCTCGCGGCCCGTGGCGGGGTGGGGGCGAGGCCGTCCCACTCACGCCCCCCCGCGCCCGCCCCTTGCCACAGCCCCGACTCCACGCTGCCTTCATTGTTGGCCGCGTCCGTCACGATGTGGGCCGGGTGACATGAATGGCCGGCCTGGACACACCTTCCGTCCTTCCCCGGGGAGGGGGAAAAAAGTCCGGATCGGCGAAGACCCGGCGGCCCCCGCCCCCGCCCCCCGGGGCCTTAAAGGCGCGCCGGCGCCCCTCGGCGGCAGCGTTGGCGCGGCGGCGGGCGCGGCGGGCGCACCATGCTGCCCCGCGCCGTGGCGGCCCCCGCCGGCGCGTCCTGGGACGTGGTGGCGTCCTCCGCGCTGCGGCACTGCCCGGCCGCGCCGGGCTCCGGCCACCTGGGCCGGAGCTTCCTGATCGAGAACCTGCTGCGCGGCGGCGGCGGCGCCCCGGCGCCCGGCCTGCCCCCGCCCCCGCCGCGCGGCCCCGCCGCCGCCCTGGCCGCGCAGCCCCGGCCCCTGCCCGCCAGCCCGGTGCCCGTGAAGCTGTGCCCGGCGGCCGGGCCGCGGTGGGCGTTCCCGGGGCTCGGCCCTGCGGCCGACGGCGCCAGGCTGCCGGGCCGCGCCGCCGGGGAGCGGGACAGCCCCTTCCAGCCGCCGGCCCCAGGTGAGCCAGCTCCTCCGCGCCGGGTCGGGCTGCCGGCCCGCCACCTGCGGGGCGCCTGGAGCCTCCGTGGCGTCGCCGCTTTCGGGGCTCACCTGATCTGTGATCCTTTGCGCTCACTCCCGCCGCTCGGGTTTCCTGTCACCTTCTTTTAGAACGGGCGACTACCTGGGCTTCCTGGCCTGACGGGCAGACGCCGCACGGGCCCGGGCGGAGCGGCTTGGCCCGGCCGGACGCGTTCCGGCGGTTCCCGGGCGCAGCGTTTGGCGCCCGCCGCTTCTGTCCCGGGGCACCGCGACCCCGACCCCGCAAAGTTCTTGCCAGGGAGCGGAGCTTGCGCAGCCCGCCTCGGAGGCTGCTGTCCCGCGGTGGCCGTGCGGGAACGCGCGCGAAGCGCTGGGGAGCGAGAGTTGCGCAAAGTTCTGGCTTTTCCTCCTCTCAACGTTCTGGGACTCGGGGAAATCTAGGCCGGCTCTTCCTACGCCCAGCCGAAAACCAGCTGAGTTGGCACCTGCGGGAGGAAGCCACTGATTAATAGGGTTTTACGGAAAGGAGGGCAGTTTGGATTAACTTTAATTACTGTGCTAACTAGTGACACTGTGAAGAAGGATGCGTGCGGACAGTTGAGTAGTAAATTTATAGAGGGACTGTCGAAATGAGCGATGATAAAAGGGGAAATTCTCCTAGACACCCAGAAACTGAAATCCAGTCGGATTCATTTTTTGGGCTGCGCGCTTAGAGGATCTTAACTGATTCTTTTAATCCCAGTGGGTTTGTCCAGAATGACTAATAGATACCTTTCAGCAGTTTCTATTGTTCCAGCAAACGGCCGGATCAAATTTATTGCTAATGGCTTTATAGAATTTCACATGTTTAGAACCTGTCCTGGTCTTTCAGCTTGGAATGGTTACTCACAGAATGGAACAAATATAATTATAGGAACACCGGTCTCATTTACGTAAGTGTAAACCCTAAATACCAGAAAGCCTTTCTGCACCCAGGGAGAGGAGCGAACACAGTTAAGGCAGTGTTTATGTGTCCCTGGAAGTGGTTATATGCTTGGGCAGTGTGGACCGCTCTGTTCGCTTTGAAGTATTAGGAAATTAGAAATGAATAAAGCACATTCACTTACACAAGAATTAGTTAATAATGTCTTGTAAAAATAACACTTTCAAGAAAGTTTTGGAATTTGCATAACTTCAAAGTTTGGCATTGTGTTGTTGGAAATTATTTTTCAGGAATTCTTAAATTGTTCACATTGGTTTCACGACAATGAAAAGTCACTTAATTTTAACCGCTGCATATGTTACTGGTTAAGTAAACTGAGAATTAAGTACTGACAGTTCGATAATCCTGAAAATAGTTTCATATGCGTACTTATTTAATTTAAAATGTTGTAATTAATGGGCAAAGGATTTGTTACTCCATTGCTTTCATTTTTAGGAACATATTAACTCTTTTATACTTATTAAAGTGTCCAAATGTAAAAATCATTTTTGGAGTAATTAGGAATATACAGGAATTCTTATTTTCTTTCAAAGTATAATTTATATATTTTACCAGATATTTTATTCAGTTCTCATTGAAGATTCATTCTAATTTTCATTTGAACAGAGAACACTATATCAAAAAGCATTTTAATGAAGTGTGTTCAACTTTTGAAACTAGAAAAAATATCTACAGAAGAAATTTGTACCCACAAATATGCTCCTGAAAGCACAATTCACATTCATTTTTATAAAAAAGAATGTAATTGTCCAGAACATTGCCCTGATTCTATCTAAATGACAAGTTCTTGCCTAACCTAATATTGGATATTTTCTTTCACACAGTTATAGAATTAGAAAGTCACACTGAATTCTGACAGTTTTAGTTATCACCTGGAAATTAGGGGTGAAATATTAATAGTGACTGATGTTCTGCTGATAGCACAAAATATATAGAAAAGCTTTTATTTTCAAAAAGATAACAGTATCTCTTTCTGAATAATATGAACTATTTCGGTCCTTTATTAGATGTGTCCAACCTGCAGTCCATTTCTTTGTTATCCTTTTTATTGTTAAGTGAAGAACTATCTTGGGTCATCTGTAAAATATGTGCATAACTATAATATGGAATATAAATATACAATATGCAGTAGTTACAGTATACAAGGACTAAAACAAAACCACCATAGCATTAAAAAACAAAAAATACCAAGGGCAGTAACAAAAAAAAATGTGGGCTGCAGGTTAGACATTCCTGCTTTTGACTACCCACCTTTATTTCAACCCTAACTTGTTGAGTGTAAATTGAGTAAGAAAACCCCAAAGTTATTTGTAGGTCTGTTGGTGAAATGTAACATCATTAAAAGTTAGGAGACTGACTCCACCACTTTCATCTGTTTTGGACACCCACTAATAATTACACTGTATGTTGTGGTAGGAGATGGTTGTGAAGAGTCTCTTATGTGCCAGGTTCTGTAGCAGGCCAGGGCCTTCGTCACTGCAGACACAACAGTTTCTGCCCTTCCGAGGCTTACATTCCATGTGTACTGCTTTATAGGTTACTAGTCATTTTCACAGTGGTCAGCAGAGCTGCTTGAATGCCCCTAATAGGCCACTGAGACGGATACCAGGACTCCAGCTTTGTTCTACAATATAAAAATGATTTCATTGGTTAATTTTGTTTTACCACTTTAAATATATGTCAGCTCATTTTAAAAAATGCCCCAAATTGTCAGGCTTTTGGATTGGTCTTTTACTATTTGAAATTAAATTAATGAGGATTAATGGTATAACTGATTACCTCTTCAGTCATCCTAATACATCAGATTGTGATTTTTATACGTCAGCCAGTACAGAAAGGAATTGATTTGTAAAGTATTCGAATGGCGGTGACAGAATTATACTGGGTTTTAAGTACGGCTGTCAGAGCTTCGTTTCTGAAGACTGGTGAGTTTGAGTATGTAAACTCTGCATATTACATTGTAGAGAAAGAAGAGGAAACTTCTAAGCTATCTGTTGACCATTTAGTTATTAGAATATTTTAGACACTTTAATAATCAACAGCGTACTTGAAGGCTTGAGAGGGACACACTTAGTGTAAGACTGGGTAGTGAACGGATTCACTTCTGTTTTTTTTTTTTTTTTTTTTTTGATATTTTGGATCTGTAGTAGTTTATTCGTGGAAGCCAGAAGATTTTGTGAGTGAGTAACTGTCTAATTGGGGAGCCTCCCCCAGAAGTTCATTTCTTGGGCAACATTGTGCAAACTTAAAATATTCATTTTTTTATATATAAAACAAGAACTTGAAATGTAAAACTCTGAGTTTTTAATTTCTCTTGGTTATGTAAATGTTGTGAATTTTCTAGTTGGTGGTTGTACTACCAGTTTTCTTCAAAATAAGTGGAGCAAATAGTTTTACTTTCTAATAACATGTATGATTTAAAATTCTTTTAAAGATTTGACATTAAAACAAATTATTGACTTTATTTTTATTTATTACTTAATTGACTTTAGGTTTATTATTTCACTTTTGATTTTTATTTATAATAGAGAGTGTTTCTAAGTCTCCTTCTTGTGCTGCATACAAAAAGATTGGAAAGTAAATGTGCATTCTGGACATTAATGAGGTGAAATGTTCTTTTTTGTAATTTTACCAAGCACATTTTATTGTGCAGCGTAAAAATGGGTGATCTATCGTTTTTCTGTTACACGGAGTTATTTCCTACTACTTAATCCTCAGTGTGCATATTGGTTCCTTTCTTCCCCCAGTCCCAAGCACTGTTTACTACTTGCATGCGTGTTTTGTGTTCAGAATGACAATGTATTCCTCTTTCATTGCAGTACATTGGAAGTTCAAGGTAAAATAGCCTCTTGTACTCTGGTACCCTTTAGGCTCTTGGGTGAGTTAGAAAGTGAATCCGTGTGTAAAGTGGGGTTTTAGTACAAGGAAAAATCTTGTTGAACCCAACATTAATTTCTCTTTTTTTGTTGCTAAACAGTGTGCTGGATTGTTTTGGCAAATTAAAATCTCAGAATCTTGAGTGTTGATGATGACAGCTTAGAACCAGAATGAGAGTGTGGGATTCAAAATAGAACAGGGCTGGGACCCATTTGCACAGTTCCTGGCTCTGACCATCACCCCAACCATTCTTTTGGTGGAGTTTTGGATACTCCTGGAACCACAGCCTTGAACTATATCTGCATATACTTTAGTTGTATTATTTGTTGTATTATAAACTAACTGTGTTAATCTCTGTTCTGTTACTGAGACAAAAATGCCAGGCATAAATAGTTTCAGGTAGGCAGATGTGGTGGCTTGGGCTTATAATCCCAGCATGCTGGGAAGCTGAGGCAGAAGGATTGCAAGTTCAAGCCCAATCTTAGCAACTGATTAAGACCCTGCCTCAGAATTAAAAAGAAAAAAGGGAACTTGGGATATAGATTACTACAGAGGCCATGGGTTTAATTAATCCCCAGTACTGCAAAAAGCCAAAAACTTCTGGAAGCAAGATTAATTTTGGTTCGTGGTGTCAGAGGTTTCAGTTTGTAGTTGACTGGTTCCAAGGCAGAAGCATGATGGAAGGACACTACTACCTGTGGCCTCTGGGGAGCGGAGACTTGGAGAAGAGCAAAGAAGCAGGAATGGGTGGGGTGGGGGGCACAGGGATAGCCCCCGTGACTTAGCTCCCCCAGCCAGGTTCCGTCTTCCAATAGAGAGTTAGCTCTGAGCTCGTCACTGGATTAACCCAGCACCTTCGCTATCCAGTTGAATTCTTTTTATTTATTTATTTGTTTATATATTTTTGAGACAGGGTCTCACACTATAGCCCAGGCTGGCCCTGAACTCACTGTGGAGCCCAGATTGGCCTTAGACTCATGGCAATCCTCCTGCCTCAGCCTCCAGAGTGCTGGGATTACAGGTGTGTGCCACCATGCCTGGTTTATGTGGTACTGGGTAATGGAACTCTGGTACTTAGTGCTTGATGTAGTGTTGGTAGGCAGGAGCTCTTTAACCGTTTAGCTATTCCTCCAGCCCCCCAGTTCTATTCTTAAAACTCCACCTCTGAAGACATGAGACTTCTGGGGGACATTTTATATCAACACCATAACATGAAATTGTATCAATAATTTTACATAATTCATTTTCTGAACAAATTGTTGCAGGGTCTCGAAGGACAAGTTCTTGCAGTCAGTACAAAGAACAGAACTCATAGGCCCTTAACTTTTGGTACTGATTTAGTGAGACATACTTCTTACAAAATAATTCATGAATTGGGACTGTAATGAAGTAGCCCTTTCTGTGCATCCAGTTTGCCGCCAGCTGTGGTAACTATCCATATCCCACCTGCAACACACGCTTCTCTTTGTTCTTACAAGTGAATCTCAATCTGGCAGCTTGTGTTAAAGTTACTGAGATTTAGTTGTAAAACAGGAAAAATCCAGCCGATAAATAGGAACATCTTAGAGCTTTCCACTTAACTTTTACTCACTTTAGCAATTTGAGGGTTAGGAGCTGCAATAGTTTAAATGCCCAGAAATGTATGTATAGACGTATGTTGAATTTAGACATTAAGCTTCAGAACGTTCAGGGTTATAGTACATGAAGATGCCATGTGTGATAGGCAATTTAAAGGAATTGTTGAGAGTAACTTAATCTATATTATATATTTTATTATTTTCTTTTGTGCTATCAAAAATGGAACCGAAGACTTTTACACTGGGCTACATGCCCAGTCCATTTTTATTTTTTGGTTTTGAGACAGGGTTTTGTAAGTTGCTAGCTTGCTCTGGCTGGGCTCAAACTCGCAGTCCTCCTACCTCTTCCTCTTGGAGTGCTAGGATTATAGGCCTTCAATTTGAATTTATTTTATTTTATTTTGTGGTACTGGGGAGCAAATCCAGCATCTTCGTACATACTGGACAAGTCCTCTACCACTGGGCTACTTCCCCATTGCTTTATCTGTTTTTGTTTTCCATCACTGGGGCTCAGAAGCTAGAAGCAGAGATGTTTGGAGGGCTCTGTTGTATTCCTCTTTGAGTGTGCTGCCTCCTTCCTGCTCTGTGCCCACCAGAAAATGTCTTTTTATTCTGTGTTGGGACATTTCTGTTTATATTTTCTGTATAACAATGATTGAAATGACAGCAAGTTGAAATAACTAACCAAACAATTTCTTTTTAATATATGTGCTCATAAAATGGTAGAAATTCTTTGGATATGGAAGTGAAATGTTCTCATCTTTAATTATTTGTTTTTCAGGTAGGTTCTCACTCTGCAGGCCAGACTGGTCTTGAGCTCACTATGTAGCCCAGGCTGGCCTTCAACACATGGCAATCCTCCTGCCTTAGCCTCCCAAGTGCTGGGATTATAGGCATGAGTCACCACACTCAGTTTACACAGTGCTGGGGAACTGAACTCAGAACCTTGTGCTTGCTAGGCAAGCATTCTAACCTCTGAGCTATTTCTCCAACCCCCCTCATTTTTACATATTTAAACATGGTAGATAGGTGATAGATATTTCACTTATTCCTCAGTCAACCTGATTTCTACCACCATGTTTCTATTGCTGATACTGTCATGTTTTAGTTACTTTTTCATTGTTGTAACTAAATATCTGATATTCACAATTCTAGGGAGGGAAGGTTTGTTTTAGCTCACAGTTTCAGAAGGTTATTGTCCATTCATGGGCGGCTGGCAACAGTGGAAGCACGTGGTGGAGGCGGCAGTGGAGGCAGCGCCTCAGAGCATCGCAGACAGGAAGCCAAGTCCGCAGAGGAAGGAAGGAAGCAGCATGTACCTTTCTAGCTCCCGTCCCAGTGATCCACCCCTTCTGGGGCCAGCCTCAGTGTTCTGCCCCTTCGTGTTTAAGTCTCCACCACATGCATGTAATCTATAAGCTAATGTACATGCCTATAATCTGTAATGCATATGCTTGTAATCTATTATCTACCACATGCCTGTCTTCCACCACGTGCCTATAATCCACCACATGCCCACAGTCCACCTCACCAGACCAGGCCCCCGTCTCCTTACAGAACTTGGTTTCACAGATAATCCATGACATCCAAAGTCATGAAGGTTTTAGAGGGCATTCCAAATCGAAACTGTAATCGTCCATAACTTTAGAAGTCGTGTTACTTATTTTGAGGGAATTTGTTTTGCCACCCTTTTTTTACTTAACAATAATTTCTTTTTGTATATGTAGTGGAAGAACACAACTTTTTAAATCAGTTGAAAGAACTAAGTTTTCATTCAAATGCACCTGGAGTAGGCCAGGAGGAAAATGGCAAATTGTAAAATGAAACAATATAATTTTTATCTACAAGTGCTTGTTAGAATTCTCATCTAAGACCTCATTAGATCATGTTTCTGTTTTATATTCTTTTAGTAAGAAGTTGGATTTTTGCCTTAACATATAATGTGGTTACCAGACCCTTGTATATTTTACTCCAAAATGTTTTATTTTACTTTCAGTAATGTTTCCACTTTTAATGAAATCTCTCCCTTTCATTCTCTTTAGCCTCGAGTCGATACTTAATTTGGCAATGCTGAGTGATTCCTCACTTTATATAAAGTTACCATAACTGATTTCATTTTTAATAGCATTATTCATTTTGTCAGCCAACTGTTAGTTGTGAATACTTCAGGGGTATATTTTTGTGGGTTATATGAACAGTAAACTTGAGGCACTAAAAGTCTTTCTGAAGTCAAAGATCAAAAAGTCTCTATAAGCTTTTGGACTTTTCTTCAGAACCAGAAAAGAGAAGGGAACAGAAAAGTTTGAGTATTTAATTCTCTTCCTTATGGGAATATACCTTATTTCCAAAACGAATTATTTTTTTTCACTCTTCTTTCACAATTCAGGCATCATTCCATGCAGCATTAATCTTATTAATTTTAAGTGACCACCAGAAATAGAATATACAATCAATGTATTCTTGCAAGTACTGTTAAGAAGTCTCTAAATTCCTTGCTCTTTAAATATTTTTTAATCTGTAATACTGAATTAAAATATGTGAGTTAGTAAATTATTCTTTGAGAAAATTTGTATACAATAGCAACAGAATAAAACTGTCAGTGCTGGCGGTTTTTTAACAGACTAACCTGAGGCTGGGTTGAGTTGCGGTGTATTGAGCCAATTCTATAGTTATATTGGGTGTAGCAAAAAGCAATGCAGTCCTTCAAGGCCGGAACAGGATTGCACTTATTTACATATTTTCTATAGGTGCTTTTACATTGCAGATTGAATAGTTATGATACAGACCTCATAGTTCACAAAGTGTGAAGTGTTGACTTTCTTGTCCTGATAATGGAAGTTTGCCAGTGCATTCTCCAAAATGAAAAAGGCAAATTGGGTAAATTTAAAAGTACTGTGTTGTGTTCTTGGTTGGTTTTAACAATATTTCTATAATCTGAAAGCCTAGATTCAAGCCCAAGCTCTTTGTATTACTGATTGTATAACCCTAAGCAACTCACGTAGCCGCCTTGAGTCTACTTCTTTACTTCAAAGTGTGAAGAGCTGGTTAGAGTCAGCATTTGCCTTTAAGCTTGTATTCTGAAAGTTCATTGATTAGAGAGAGGAAAAGGTGCGAAAAAACTTCTTTTGTCATAAACAAAGTATTGGCATCTGGGCTGCTCTTGTACCCCCAAACTTGGTAGCTTAAAAGAAACTGTTAATTTCTCTCACAGTTTTGTGGTGTGACTGGATTCAGCTGACTTGTGCTCACTTAGAATCCTGGAAGGGAGCTGAAGGAATGGCGTAGTGATTAAAGCTGTTGGCTAGAAAGCATTAAGTCCCTGAGTTGGATTCCCTAGCATGACATAAAGCTGGATGTGGTGGCGCACACCTGCAATCCCAGCACTTGGGAGGCTGAGGTAGGAGAATTGCCATGAGTCCAAGGCCAGGGCCAGCCTTGACTACAGTGTGAGACCCTGTTTTAAAGGAAAAAAGTGTCCTCTAAGCTTGCAGTTGGATGTCAGTGGGGCTGCAGTCATGTGAAGGCTGGATTGGGCTACATTGGGCTGCATCTCCACCATGACTACCCACATGATAGACAGTTGACGTTGACTGTTGACTCAGTTCTCAGCTGGAACGATTCATCCTCACATTTTCCAAGTGTCTTGATCTTCTTACAGCGTGGTGGTTGGATTCTGTAAGGGTGAGTACCAAGAGCAAACATTCTAAAAACTCCACATGGTTTTGGAACTATATATATCTGGGACATTCTGGAATTTCTAGGACATTCTGGAACTTCAAAGAGAGATCATAATAGTATAATCTAATACCTTATTTCTTGGTGAAACAAGTTACCAAGACCATCCCAAATTCAAGAGAAGTTGAAATAGATCCATTTCTCAATGAGTAAAATACCAAATAATTAATTGGTAGGCAACTAAAATCTGCTACAGACTGAAATCATTATCAGATACTGCCATGTCTGCTCTGGTTTGGCTAGATCAATACAGGGATTCATCACATACTGTGGTATATAGCTAGAGGCTCAGCTAATCTTTACAAAGGCTTTTAAAAGTAGAGTTTTGAGAGTTACAGGCACCATTCTTTTAGTAGTTTCTCTTCTATGGCATTTATTTTATAACTAAAAACAAATCAAGTCATGTTCTCAGATTTAGTTCATTTTGGGGCTGTCTGTGGAGACTCCTTCAGGGGTTAGGCAGCTGTAGTGATGGCCTTGGACATCCATGGTAGTTGTAGTGGACCACTGTCCCATAGCTTCGGGCAGGCAGATCCCACTCAATTTATATTATGACAACCTACTAAAAGATATGTGGAACTGTGTAAAGAGATGCTGTGGCTACCAGTAGGTCTGGTGTACTGCTGTTGCAGAAGGAGCTGCCTTTGTAGCCTTTCCTATTTCACCACATCTCAGCCACCATTGCCAAGTGAAGTTTTCAATAGTGTGTGTTTTCCTGAGCTACTCAGGAAAACTTAAGTTATGAAAAACATATAGTGGACATGCTCACTTCTCTGAGCACACTGCTTAATGTTCACCACTTGAACCTTGTCCTAGTAAACTGCCAGAATAGTCTCCTTAGTCTTTCATACCCATGTCCTCCATCCTTCCCTTCCCTTTGTTGATGCCTTTTCCTTTCTAGAGAGCCAGCTTTCTTTTGTCATTCCACGTATTTTCCAGATGGAGGTCCACATGAAGATGTTTCTTCTGCCTAAAGTTTCTTCTGACTAAGCTGTCCTAACAATATCGTTTTCTTCTTACTTACTTTTATATTCCAGTAAAAGTATGGACCAGATTGTTTAATTTTACTTGTACATGTTTTAGTATGATCTCAAATTGTATAATACTGGCAAGAGGAAAGGTTAACATTTATTGAATGGCTGCTGGGTGTCAGTCATTGTTTTTTGTTGTTGTTGTTGTTGTTGTTGTTGTTGTTCCTGTCATTTCATTTTGACAAGCCATTATAGTCACCTGTAAATTAAAAAAATTCTATATTGGTCAAAACCCACTCTTAACTGGTCTGATCTAACTCAATTCATGTGGGCCTAATCATCTGTATGTGTGCAAAGTAGTCAAAATAATTCTAGTATGTATTCAAGGCTGAGAACCATTGATGAGAGTATATATGAGATCTTACATTTCATCATCTTTTGGGGAATGCATCAGATTTGACAGAAGAAAATCCAGCATGGATCACTGACGCTATTTGCTTTTCTCTAATGGAAATATGGGGAGACATGTCTGTTTGCTAGGTGCCTCTTGAGTAACTGGAGACTCTCTGTACGTGAAATCCCTACCTCTTATGGATAATAACAAATATTATACTAAAATCCTTATTGTTTCCCTCGCCCATTTTAAAAACTTTCTGAAAGCAGTTATACCCACATTCCAGATACCTGTCCTGAAAGTCGACAGGTGCATGAATGAGATAGTATGTGTGAAATTCTTAGCCAGTCCTGGGGCTACAGTGTAGGGAGCACTCTTTAAAGATTACCGTTGTAAGTACTACTCAACAAGTCTATTGTGACTCATTCCTGACATGCTAAGTCATGGGTTAACTACATCGAAATTACACTGATGA
The DNA here is from genome assembly GCA_004027205.1 of Ctenodactylus gundi. Classification (NCBI taxonomy): domain Eukaryota; kingdom Metazoa; phylum Chordata; class Mammalia; order Rodentia; family Ctenodactylidae; genus Ctenodactylus; species Ctenodactylus gundi. The sequence goes on from PVKB01000613.1 coordinate 191,662, forward strand.
GGTTTAAAATGCAGATCATTCAGGATTAAGTTGCCTTTCTTCCTCTTTTTTTTTCCAGAGTATCTGTAAAGTAGTTCATAAGGGTTTGCAAAAGTTTGCACACATCAGTCAACTTGTCACTTGGTTTTCATCAAGCTTGAATTACCTCTTTTGCTCACTACTTTTTACAAGTGTGTGGTTTAAGTTTAATATATGCAGTATATCATTTAAAGTGATTATTTTCTGTGATCATTCAGTACTTCTCCATTGCACGCTTAGATGGATTACCATACGACTTCTGTCAGAGAAGGAGCATGCGGAAAAAAAAGAGCACTTAATTGGAATTTCACAGTGATTTCCACATTAACCAGCTTAAAGAAGGTGTATTTATGTATAGCAATCAGGAATGAACTAATCTGTGTAAATATGTGTGTCAAAGAGATGATTTAAAGTGGCTAAGAAATTCTGCACGTTAGAACTCTAAAAGCCTGGCCATGCCACAGAGGATGAAAGCCAGTTCTCTAGTAAAAATTAGAATTGAGTATTGCTATAGATTTTGATTTCATATTTGTAATTAGAAATTTCCATACTGCTATCTAAATCACAACTCTCATGAAGGGTAATGCATAGTAATATATCTGAATGTTTAGTTAAACTGTTTTTCTGGTTAGATTTAGTATTGAAGACAGATAGTTTCCAGCCATGTTTAACACAATTGAATTAATCAATAACTTGTTTTGGGCAAAACATCCTTTTAAAAATTCTTATTTTCATCTTTAAGGGCATAGAGTTCAACTGAGAAATGTTTTAGTTAAAATAGGAAAAGTTGTAACTTGTATACACCTTGAATTATTATTTTAGTGGCATCTCTGTTATTTTTCTGCATTCTGTACTGAGCAGGAAACAATTTGCAAACAGATTTTCCTTGGTGTCCTCAGCTGACAAGATGAATTTTTAACTTTACATATAATGTTGTTGAGCCTTTTTGCTACTTCAGAATAATTAAAGAAGGAAAGAACAAATGATTCAGTGAAGAAGCCTAGTAGCACAGTAATTGCAATTTAGTTGTCTGTGGAATATTTACTTTGGAAGGAAAGTAAGTTACCCAACAGAAACAGCAAGCAACACATAAGCTTAGAAATATAATTTCATTTCTAAAGTACTTGATATAGCTGTAGTAATAATGGACATGTACATCTGCCAAAATAATGCCATACTCTAAGATGTGAAATTCAAGTGAAATATTTTTAAATTCCTATTATGGTTTTATAGACAATATTAGAGTAATTTAAAACAATGAAATTTTAAAAATGTATTGAATTTTTGAGCATGCAATGATTCTTTTCACGCTTTTGATTTCCTGCCATATGTTCAAAGAAACCAACATTTCCTTCTTTGGAAACACTTTACTCCTGGGAAATCTAGATACTAAATATGCAGGAACATTAATAATGCTAACTCTCCACTGTATTGTAGGGAGAAAACTGAACTTATGATTACTTTGTGACTCTAAGGCCTTCCAGACCTTGAGATACTGTAATTTTTTTTTTACTTGGCCACATATTTGTTTTGATACATCCTCTAAAGCCATTGAAAAAAAATACATGCTTATTAAAATTGAAGTCTGAAATTACTATGCTCTTCAAAAAGGTATGTAGTCATGTCAAAACAATATCCCCTTGTGTGGTTAAGAAAAGAAATTACTACATGAATATGAAGAGAGAATAAGAAAAAATACAGATTTTCATGTTGTATTTTAAATATCAAGATCACCAGTTTTAGTGGTTACTGTATTTTAGGGTGTGTTGGGAGTAAAGGGTTTTTTTGATTTTTTTTTTTCTTCCCAGCACTGAGGATTGAACCCAACGTTTCATGCTGAGCTCCACCCTTGGCCCTTTTATTTTTTATTTTTTATTTTTTTATTTTTTGAGACAGACTCTTGATAAGTCTGTAAGTTGCTTGGTTTGGGCTTGAACCTTCCATCCTTCTGCCTCAGCCTTCTTAGCTTCTGAGAGCGTTTGTTCAATTACTTAAAATTTAAGTATTTATAATGTTCTAGGCACTGCTGGTATGTCATAATAAAAGCAAGTACCACTTTAGGAAATCTTGACTCGCTTTATGTTGTATTCAACCCATGGTATTAAAGCACTTGGTATATTTAAACCACTTAGCAAAGCCTGGTGCGTGGTAAGTTCTTAATGAAGGAGAGTTGTTACTCACATTTTATGGCATTCTTTGTAGCTTTTTTTCATCTGCTGAAGAATGGAGTTCAGATTTTCACTGAAAATATTAAATTATAATTTTTATGATGGTATTACAGTCAAAATAGTAGAACAACTTATGATTTGTAGGATTTTTTGGCCACAAAAATATGTTCCTTTTTTAAACCTGTGCTGTGAACGGTCATTACTATATTATGCATAGCGTTTGAAAATTTTATGAATAGCACAGTTCAATAAAAGACAAACACATTTATGTGACAATTCACTATACTGTATGTAAACACAGATACTTTTAGGTTAATTAGATTTTTCTTGAAATAAAGTGTTATTATCCTGAATACATTAAGGCATATGCACATATCAGTTATGGAACTGTTCAGTATTAAACTATTAATAACTTGGAAATCCAACTATAAATTTCAAATAACCTTTTGAAAGTAAACACTAAGGTAATAAATTCTACCTTAAAAATTAAACACATCACTCTGGAGTTGCTTCTTAGTAAGTGGAATATTTAAAGCTAGGCTATTTAATATCATAATGCCTAGTCACGAGTCTTATTTAATTTTAAATTAATTTGGACTGAAAGTTCAGTTAACTTGTCACACTCTCCACAACCAAGAACTCAGTGACCACACGTGATTAGTAGACACACTTGGATGGGACAGATGAAGACATTCTCCATCATGACAGATCATTCTCTTAGAGAATGTCGCTGTTGGGTACGTTAAGTAAAGGGATGTTGGATATTGCTATTTATAATTTTGACTACACAGAAAATAAGCTGGAAGCTTGGCATGTGATATTTTGAGTCTTTCCGTCATATCTCTCAAATATTGAAATTATTTGGCATGTACTCTGACAGATGACAACTGCTTTGAAGTGACTTTTAATTTCAGTGCAAATTATAACTGAGTAAAGCCTCAGGAAATACAGCGCTTTTACTGTATGAATTTTAGGAGACTGGAAGTTTGAATTTTTTTTCTGAAAAAAAAAGGCTAATCAATGAGATCACTGCTTTCTCCACAGCACCTTCCAAGCCTTTTCTTCTGAGTGCCCCTCCATTCTACGCGGCTTGCTGTGGTGGGTCCTGTCGGCGCTCTACATCCCCCACTGCTTTTCCAAGTAAGTTTTTAGTGCTTCCTCAGCAATGCCTCAGCTATTCTGTAAACCAAAGCAGCAGGATTTAATGTGCTCAGAGAAGCTAATTGGTAATGCAATGGAAAGGAGCTAATTCTTAACTAAAAATCACAGCGATCCTATTCAGGAGGTTTCCAGAGATTTATCAAACCTCAGCACAGTGAGCAATTGTGAGTGGTTTCTAATGGCATTGAAGCCCAGAGCTGACACACCAAGGCAAGTGACCTGTTTTCCATTTGATATAAAAGATCTTAGAGGGACCTGTTTGGTTCTTTCTGAAACATGTAGCAACACTGCTTTAAAGAAGAAAAACAAAGGAAGGAAGATTAAGGAATTGTGTTGCATAAAATTTCCATGCAGCCGAAAAAATGACACAAAACATCATTAGAAATCTGTGAAAGATAGGAAATAACGAAAAGTTATCAGGATCATAAAAGGAGATAAATAATTTCTCTCTAGCATCTTAAGAAAACTACCCAGAGCTATAGGAAATACTTTTTGGGAGAGCATTAGATGTTGTAAAAGTGAGATTTTAGTAGGGTCTGTAGGAAGAATGACAATGATAAACTTTTCAGAAATTGTGGCATGGTGCACACACACACACACACACACACACACACACACACACACAAAGACAGGTGTCTAATTGAAGGTAAAGTGCACTTTGGTTTTGAGATGTCTAGGTTGAATAAGAATAGAATCTGAGTTTACGGTAAGTCTACTGGAGAGGTGCTGCATTTGTTTCAGCTGCCCAAGAGGAAACATTTATTCAGCTTAACCGTTCTGTGGGGTGAAAAGCCAAGCAAGTGTGGAGTCAGGCTGAGGTACAGAGCTCTAGCTCGGTTGAATTCAGATCCTGCTGCCTTGGTGCCTGTGCTTTATGAATGTTTCAGGAGAGCAGTTGCTTAACGGAATGATTCCTGACAAGTGAGGCAGCAAATGCTGTCCGTTTAATGAGCTGCAAGCTTCTGAGTATCTCTTTAGGGGGCTGATACTTTCCCACAGAGCCCTTTACACGGCTGGGACCTGGCCACAATGGGCGACAGGCCCGTGACCAATCGTCACTTTCACTTGACTCATCCACACGCGACCTCACCACGATTTTTCACTCTGCAGATGAACTTTAGGACCATTTCACATGGAGAGGCCTGGGCAAGGGTCAGGGGCCCTTTTGTGTGGTCGTAAAGTGAGGCTCTGTGTGTCAGTCTTTTCTCCTGTCTCACATTCCAAGTGAATTTCTGGACACCATTTGAAGCACTTGACTGAGAAATAAAGCAGTGAATGAAGCTGACTTTTATAGACTCATTCTAGCTCATCTTCCCATATAACCCTGTCCACCTGGAAAAGGATTTAGTGGCTGAGCTGAGTACGCAGGGACTTGCTGAATACCTAGGCCTATTATCACCTGCGGCGACTGCTTATTAACCAGGGCTGATACATTGCTGCTTTGGAAGTGACCTATTAATTGTCCATTTAACTAGAATGTATTGAATTTAAACAGGAAAATGGGAACCATGACTAAACCTTTTACGCGCCCCTTCAAGGTGGTCTGCTGTGAGGGTGTTTGGAAACTGTCCTGCAGATTGAGGGCACATTCATCACCGCACAGTAGAGGAGCAGGCAGAGACTTCAGAAACACAAACTTAGAGGCTAAGCATCTGCTAGTGTATCATGGTGGCATCTCTGTGGAATATTAGATTCTGAGAGAGGAGATTAAAAGAGATCCCACACTTTGTTTTTTTCTTTTAATTTTGTATTTTACTTGGATATAATACTTACCTTTTACTTGAAAAATCTCTGTCCGTGCAGTAAAGGTAAGTGGAAATGGGCAAAAAAGCTCGGTGTAACAGGTGAATGTTCACACACGTCCGTGTTGTGTTTAATTTACAGTGGCACTTTAATAAGAGTCTTTAAGACATTAAAGTTTCGGTCACTTTAATACACCAAAAAAAAAAAAAAAAAGTTGAAACAGCTTAGTAAATAGAACATGGAAGAGATATGCTAAAGACATTTTCCAGTAGCTTTATCTTCTCAACCACTTCAAATGCTACTTAAAGTGCTACTCCTCAGGCCCGCCCACTTTGTGCTTTTTATACCACTGTTGTAAGTTATGATGCTTGTCCCTGGAGTTTAGGGTTCAAAGTAAACATACAAGTTGAAAACTCTGCGCAGCTCAGGTCAAGGATAGAACATGTGCAGTTGGTCTCCTTTTCCAAAGTTGGCTTTCAGAAGTGTTGCAGAGACACTGCGAGTGTATTTAATAAATGGCAGTGTCTCACATTGTTAGTTATATTTCTAAAGTGAATTTCTTATTTTCTTCTTTATAGTGTTCATTCACACTGGCAGTCACTAATAATGCAATGGTGAAATTATATTCTCAATAAAGAAATTTACATAAATAACTGTGATTCCAAGAAACAGCTAAAGAGTTTCACATCTGCACAGTCCTTTTTTTCTAAAGGCATTTACTGGATTTTCTGGTTTTCTTTCTTTTTTTAAAAAAAATAATTAGAACAACATTTAAGCCTAAGCTTTTAAATTATTTTCCACTGCATACAAGAAGGGAAATGAACTGTCCAAGTCAACTTATATTAAGTTCCAACAGACAATATTCAGGTCCAAATAACTGATGAAATCGATGGTTCTTGTTTTATCATGTGGATTTCACTCTCCAAAATACATAGGATCAGATCAACATGTTTGTAACTATGCAAGGGAAATATCCTTTGGACCCTTACCATGTGATTCATTTGTTTAATATTGATTTAGCTTTTCTTCTCAGATTTATGATTGACTCCTGGTTACAATGTGGAAACAATCATTCATCCAGTGCCCTTCTCACACACAGTAAATGATTTAATAGGCTATTTAAGCTCAACCCTTACCAGTGGGGAAAATTAAAAGGCAGTGGTAAAAGTTCTCCCCTCCCCCAAAGCAGTGCATGGAAAATCTTTGATATTACATCCATACGGTTCTTTTCACAATAGCACATTTCTCAGCTCAAATGAAAGGAAAAATTGGAAAAATTATATAATGTCTTAAACACCTGAAAAATAGATGCCTGTTAATTCTGTAGGCTAGTTAATTGAGTTAATCAGATAATTACTACATTTTATCTTTGAGTATCCAACTTGACTTTGACCTTGCACGACTCTTATGCTTTTAAAGACAAAGCGTCTATTTGTCTCAGCATCATACAATCAGAGCAGGAAAAAAAATATTCTGAGACAAACTGCTTGTTTTTTTTCCCCTTGGGAAATGAATTTACATTCTACATTTGAGATTATTTTATCATTGTAATGTAAGAGAATGCTTGGATTTGACATTTTGTTGAAGTTAGTGGGGATGGGATAATTATTTTTATTGTGAATGTAGTTATTGTGAATGGGTTTCACTGTCACAGATGGAAAAATACTCTAATTAGTATTCTTGCCATCTGACCTGGCTATTTCTCTTTCATTACTCTCAGCTGGAGTGATGAGTGGGCTAATGGAACTTACCCAGCCACGTGAAAACCCACAAAAAGCTTCATATAATTTTATATATATATATATATATATATATGTAGGATTTATCTGTAGCATTGTAAGATCTTCAATAGGGAGCCAGCATTCTTTGTAATAAAGAAGCTTAATTATATTGTCTAAATAAATTATAATTGTGTTTGTGCAATAATTGGAACATAGACATTGACTTCTCAAAAGTGCAGGGTGTTCCATAGGTAAGTGACACTTAGTCAACAAAAAAGTTGATGGGTCCATTTAGCAGCTGTAGACAGGTAGTGGAAATAGTGGAGTGACGTTTCTAGAGTGGGCTTCCTTTCCTCTCCAGAGGCTAAGTCCAGAGGATGGGGTGAGGAGACTGCCTACCGGAATGGGGAAGTTCTCCCTGCTCTTATCTGTGGCCTTGCCTAAACATAAATGAAATCTAATAGTGTAGTTTGTAAAGTGCTGAATTTCGTTTCCCAAAAGGAAATGTGCATATGCAAATTGAGGAGTAAGGAAATAGGCTGGATAGAGAAAAGGGGAGTGCACCATCATCTCGGTATATGTCTGCATAAGCATATGAGGTGGTGGATTGTGCTTTTAGCAGTTGACCATCCAGACAAGAGAGGTCGTAGTACCACTGGACTCTGCAATGGCCAGATGGTCTGTAGCTGGCCAGCTCTGGTGACCCACTGTAAGGGTGACATGGAACTTGTTCTTTTTATGTAAAACAACAAGAGGTAGACAGCAACTAAAAAATAAAGTTTCTATCACTAGTCAGGAATTTTGAAAGAAGTTGAGTACCATTGGCCTGAAGAAGAGAAATAATAGCAAAAATATGCGAGTTATCTTCACATTAAATATACTGGAAGAAATATATGTAGAAAAAGTAGAATTAGGAAGAATGACAAAGTTTAGAGAAAGTTAAAATCGTTAGGTTGTGTGAGAAATATGGTCATATAGTGATCCCAAAGAGTAGATAGAGGTTGCAGGATAGACTTTGAATTTAAATAAGACAAGCAAATGCTGTGTCTTTCCTCTTCATATGTCAAATCTACAGAAATTACACAGAACATACATGTATGTGTACACTTGAAAATAAGAAAGCTGTTTGTGGAAGGGAAGATCTTGGGGAGAAACCTTTGAAAGTAGGAGACAGGAAGTTGCAGCTGTTAAGAATGCTGTTTTAGGATGACAAGAACTATTTCATATTGGAAGTGAGTTGATCTAAGTAGGAAAGACACCTAAATAAAGCTTTGAGATAATGTTTAAGATAAAGTAAGTTAATGGAAGTTGTTGGCATTTTAGCGGGCCTGTTGCAAAAGTCTGTGTTAAACAAATGATCTCTTGTTTCTTTCCTCTCTGAGCAGCTACTGAGTCCATTGAAAAGATGAAGAAATTTTGTTTATGAAAGGATTGTTTGTGACCTCTAAATTGAGTTAATCCTGAAATCACCATGTGCATTTTTATTTTTTTACTAAAAGCTTAGAGAGTCTAAAGTTTAGTGATGCTTGATAGGCTTGCACTATCACTGAGGGATGCTGAGCTATGAATTAATTTTTAGTATGAAAAACTATAAATTCAGGAAGCAAACCTCAAAAACATGGCTTGCTAGGTGTGAGCTACCTTCAGCACCACTTGGCACACTGTGACCTGTGTCATCCCCCGCTCCGGGAGTCCCAGTTGAGAGTGTAGCCAGCAACAGAATAGGAATGGAGAGTAGGGCCAGGACCATGACAGGGACCAGAAGTTACAGTGGGGCATAGGGTACGGCAGTGCTGTGCACTCAGGATCCAGAAGCTTTTACAAAGCTTCCCGAAGCCACAGGTGGAAGGATATATTGGACAAAAGAAGCTGCCCCAAATGGGATCAATATACCAGAGATTGAAATGACCCTAGATAAGCCTAAACATCATGCAAGTTACTGGTGCACTGTCTGTGGGACAGAATTCTGTTGGATTCCAGTGGTAGAAAGACAGGGTAGCTTTTAGCTTTGTGGTTGGGGTCTAGAAAGTGGCAGGTTTTCTTTCTGTCCTGTAGGGCTTGCTGGCTGCTGTGAATAGCACCACCCTGTCTACAAGTTACAACATGTTTCCTAGGGGTCGAAGCAGCAAGGAGAGGCAGTGGCTCCTGGATTGTTTAGCGCTGGTTTTTCTGTCTCTCCTCACTTTTCCTCCCAGCAGCATCATACACAACACACTTACATTTGAGGCACTGTCACAAGGCCCTTCCCAGAGGTCTTGTATGAAGGGTGGCATCTGGGGAGCCACAGATCACATCTTTGAAAAGTTTTCTAACCCAGATCACTCCGCTGTTTTACTAATTCTCTGCATTTCCCTTCCCTTTCCCTGCTCACTTAAAATTATGAAAATCTTTTGATGCAGTTTTAAAGAGCATTGATTTGCCTCACATTGACATTAGCTCTCAGCTGCACAATCTAACTTTCTGGGGCCTTTGTTTTGTCTTATGGAAAACAATATTGTAATATCTACCTCTGGGGAATGTCAGGATCATATGATGTGATTATTTAGTTCGCATGCACGTGTGGAGCCCCAAATCTGTATGAAGATGATTATAAAAATGACATTCTCAAATTAATAGAGCCTGTGGTATCATAAATTGGCAACCCCCGCTATTAAAGCCCTATCTTGATACAATCTTTATGCTTCATACATGTTTATTTTCCATTATTAACTGTCTTCTGGAAGTATATATCCAAGTCAGACATTGGTCATGAATTTAGGAGTGATTGTTTATGACTTTTCAGTAGCTCCAGAGATGTGTGAGTCACCAGTGAGTTCTTGAAGTCCATCAGTGTGTTTTGCAGTGTAAGTTTGGGCTCTTACTGATAGGTGGAAAACGTATGCAAATGGTATAGGTTCACCTTGTGATGGTTAGATCCCAGAGACAGCTTACATAAGGCTCATGAGTAACCCATGCGGGAGGAGCACCAATGAGAATGTTGGCATCATTGCGATGTGCTTCTTGTAGAAGCCCAGGGCTTGTCTTTAAGAAAAACACGAGACTTGTGTACGGAGAACAGCACGAGGAGAAATGGCAAGTAACAAAGGAAGAAAGCAGTGTCCTTGTCCTTGTCGTCTCTCTCGCTTGTTTCCTGGCTGTGTTCTTGTCCATGTAGGGCACTGACACTTTAAGACAAATCCAGGAGTTAATGCTTTAACCTTCACTGTTACCCAAGCCCTACCCTTCAGAGGCTGATGTCTGGTTTTCAGCCCTGTCCTGCAGAGTGAATGTTAGCATTTGAACACTGGTGAGAATAGCATGTTACCCTCTCTTGATGGGAGTCTGCTTTCTCTTTACTTAAAAATAACTCATTAGGAAAATTTGAGTTTCTAGTAGAAGTTTCAGGGCATTTCAATGAGTTTTATTATTTTGACACGTAGATATAGGTGATGATGGGGCTAAATTGAGTAATCAGGAGCCTGACTTATAAATTACTCTTAGAAAATAATGTACATTTTTCTCCAGCTACTTTTGTAAGCCTATGAGTTTGTTTTGGACTCTGCTTATACCAGTGTTATTAACTTGGCAAATATTTGCCTTTCTAAAATGTTAGCTCAGTCTTCTGGAAAGGCTTCTTTTGTCAGATTATAACCTGAACTTGTTTCAGTTTCCCTTGGCTCCAGTCTGCTTTCCTGGTTGTCTTCTGAGTTCTTCCCAGTCACGTTCTGCGATCTGGAAATAGCCTGCTGTGAGAGACTCTTAGACTCACCCCAATTCACACTTGGCTTCAAAGGCCTTCATGGCTCTGCCTGTCTCTCTTGGAGGTTGCCTGCTGCTGTCTCGGAGAACCTGCTTTGTCAGCCTCTCAGACGTACAAGCTTCTTATCTGGTGCACCAAATGCCTTCTGGCGGTGAGCTGGGAGCTTATCTCACTGTATTTGGTTCGTGCTCCTCTTGGGCCTCTCCTTATCAACCCTGAGCACCTTAAGGACAGATTGATCTTTGCTTGCCACTCAGCAACAGCTCAGTAACTCTGCAACTCAATAACGTTAGTTATTCCTGAAAAGGCTGCCACAATGTTTGCTTGTTCCAATTAGAAGTTAGAGCCAAACTTAAAACTCACAGTAGGTATGAGTTATTTATTCATAATTTCACCATAGCCGGTGTTAGTGTTTACTTTGCCTTTTCAGTCTGTTTTTCTTTGAATTTTATTTAGTTGTAAGCATCATATATATATCTTATCTATCATGCTGTAAAAATTATGATGTATTTTATTGTTTTCTAATCATTGTAGTCCTCATCTTTGATGACTCTTTAAAGTCTTGCCAGTTGTATAGTTCATGCATTTCTTTACCTTTGGGTAGTTGGTATATTCTCTTAATTTTTGATACTTACAGTTGAAATAATGGTAGATTGGACACCTCTTCAAATTAAGAACGTTAGAATGCAGGGGGGAAAGCCAAGAATTGAATTTAGAAGATTCTGCCATCAGGTCAGTCTGAGTCCTTTGTGCAGCTCTGGACCTTCATCACTGTGAGCACCTTTTCATCTGTAGTAAGTGATAACTCTGGCAGTGATTCTTGTAAGGTGGGGTGAAATCCAACCAAAGGAGGTAGATTTGTGGGATCCCTAATGGGGCTATGCACTGAATATGCTACTTCACTGAATCCTTGGAGCATCCTCATAAGTCCAGCAGAAAGAGACTTTTTACCTTGCTCCAGGTCTCACAGTAAGTGCTGAGTTAAAACCCAGGGTTTTTTTTTTTTTAGTGATAATTTTATTCTCTGTATTAATTGTTATTTAACACAGACTTCTTTGATTTGTTTATAAAATCAGTAGTTTAAAGTAACATGTGAGTGCTTAACGCCATGATATTTCTTTCTAGGAATGAACATGTTTTTCCAGGTAACTGAAATAGTATACTTTTGAAAAGTTATTTTCATTGTATCTCACTAGCTTATGATACGTGTCACAAAAGGAAGAAAGGGGGGAGAAAAGAAGAAAGAGTAGTCAGTGTCTCTGACTTGGAGGAGTTGATGATCAGTGGAACTAGGGATGGGGGAAGTGATCGGAGTTCTCTCAGCTCTCTCTCCGTTTCTCGGGTTAAACATCACTGAATCTTGCAGCTTTCCCAGAGATAGATCCCTTTAGGTTTGTGTCAGATTCCTTGTTTTGTGCTCTCAGAGGTCCTTCCTAAGATGTGCATATTTCATTACACTTGTAGTGCTACTTTAATAAATGTCCTTCCACTAGATTTCATGAGTGATGAAGGCAATAAGATACGTGTGTTGTTTCTCAATGTGTTGGGCAGAGGCCCTGGCACAGAGCAAGTATTTAAAAATTTGCTGAAAAAAATGAAATGAACATATAGGCTAGTGAAGTGTTGAAACCATTTACTCCTTGTTCCACTGTTCTACTTGGTAACCTGGGACAGTGGACTTTCTGACATGGCACACGCTGGGAGGAGGGCAGCTGAACGTGCTGCCCTCTCCCCACCCGGAAGCCAGGGGCGCTTACTAGGCCCTCACAGGATTCAACAAACTATTTAGAAATCCTGCTCTGAAAAAGTGCTCTTCATCACTGGCCATCAGAGACATGCAAATGAAAACATCGCTGAGGTTCCACCTCATCCCAGCGAGAATGGCCTACATCAAGAACCCGAAAATGACAATTGTTGCTGAGGGTGTGGAAAAAAAGGAACTCCACTGCTGGTGGAAATGCAAGCTGGTGTAACCGTTATGGAAAGCAGTCTGGAGATTCATGAGAAAGCTGAGAGTAGAAATTCCATTTGATCCGGCTACTGCTTTACTGGGCATGTTCCCAAGGAAATAAAGTCAACGTACCAAAAAGACACATGCGTATCCATGTTTATAGCAGCACAATTCATAATAGCCAAATCCTGAAAACAGCCTGCCTGCCCATCCATAGAGGAATGGTTAAAGAAGATATGGTCCCCATACACAATAGAATACTATGCAGCCATGAGGAAAAACAAATATGAGGCTTTTGAATGATAATGGGTCCACCTTGAGTCAAGAATGCTTAGTGAAGTGGACTAAACACAAAAGACAGACTATACACAGGTGTCCCTCTTATGAAACCCACAAAAATAATGGCATAAAAAGGTCCCAGCATGAGTGACAGGGTAGAAAGAGGGGTAATGGTCAGCTAGGAAAGGGTGAACCTCTGCCATGCCCAGCCTGAACCTCTGAAAAAGTGGTGGGCATAGACACTCATTGATTCCCCAAACCCCATGTCTCTAAAGTTTTATAGAATTTGGAACCCATGCATAAACAACAACAAAAATTATGCAAAACGTTAAAATTGCGTATGTAATACGATTTTTAAATTTCTGAACTATGTACCTCTCAATGTATTGAAATCAGAGATTCATTTGAGTTTTTCTTCATTATTGTATAAGTTTTGCTTTGCATGCTTTTAAGTCATTGCTGCCTTCTTCATGTTCAGCATTCTTCAAACTACAAACTACAGTTAATAAAGCATAATTTCAATTAAAATAAGAGAAATTCTGTTCTGAGTGCAGAGAGTTAAGAGACCAGATAGTTTGGTCATAGTATAGAGAAGAAGGATTTAATGTTGTCCCAGGAAAGGTAAGACTGGCTTCTATCTAAGGCTAAGCTTTTGTATCCTTCACCCTTCTAGGAGAAGAAAACATGCTGCCTCTGCTGACACAGGACTCCAATTCCAAGGCTCGGAGGGGCATTTTAAGGAGAGCTGTGTTTTCAGAGGATCAGAGAAAGGCACTGGAGAAGATGTTTCAGAAGCAGAAATATATCAGCAAAACAGACCGAAAGAAGCTTGCCATCAACTTGGGACTGAAAGAGTCACAGGTACTAATAAGCAGAAAGGTGTTTCCATATCCTGATTTCTGATGGAATGCAATGGAGTCCATTCGTATGGCAAATATTTGTTGTGTCGGGTGTGGTGTTGGCCCCTGTGGTATTCTAAAATGTTTTTTATAATTTTTAGTGGGTGGAAATTTAGTAATTTCTATTTAGAAGTAAGTTCAATTGCTTAAAGGTTTTTGCTGTTGGGTTGATTAGTTCTTCCAAAATAAAGAGAAATACTAAAGATGTATCATTTAAGTCATGATTGTTTTTCTCTGTATTTAGAGAAGCACGCTAAATAATTTCCTTTATTTTTAATCTAAAAACAAAGCATGAGTGAGGAATTCATGAGTACTCGTTAATGAGATTCATTATTTTGTACTTTGGATTTATGTCATGGACAGCTATTTCACATTTGTAGCAATTGCTTTTCTTACTCCTGAATATTTCATATATTTGAGTATGAGACTTTCTAGTTTGGTGGTGCAGAGTAGTTCTAAAGTCTGACTCACTTAATATAAGCAATAATAAGGTGCTAGCATCTTCTATTTAATTCATCTTGTAATCATTGCTCGCTGCTGTCATGACCATTTTCTAGATGAAGAAAGGTGAGAGAATAGAACATAGGTTCAGTGTCATGTGCCTTTTTCTGCTGCGAGTTGGACTCCCATCCCAGGAGCCCAGTTTTGGGGCTTGTGTTTTCCTCAACTCAAACCACCATATACAGGTGTGCAGGGCATCCACTGTACAAGGGCATTTGGCCAAAGGGGATGATGGGAACCAAAATGGAGCAGGTACCCTGTGTATCAGTCTGCATCCATTTGAATTTTCTCATTAGCATAAAAGAAGGCAAAAAGAGCTGAAATGCTCTAAGAGGCTTTGTCCTAACCATTCTCTACTGTTCTTCCCTACTACAGGTGACCTTGGCTTTAACTTTGAATCTTGTTAAAGCCTGTTATTATTGTAAAAAAAATCTTCTTAACCTTGCTTCTGTAGGGAGGTGATCTGTCTCCACGACCTGCCTCCCTACACTGAGAACTTCTGATGCAGTGTAGTTTGGAAGAGCTAGTTGATCTAGATTGTCTGTGTCCTCCTTACCCTGTGCACTAATGAGTTTGTGACCTTAACTGTTTGCTTTATGTGTCTTTTTCTTACTTAAAAGAACAAGAACATTATTTGAGTTATGTCTATTTCTCAGAGCAACTACAAATAAATCAGTAACTATATTGTGATGGTCTGTTGTGCTTAAGGCACTACAATAGGTAGGCAGCAAGAGGAAGTACTGACGAATACCAGGGAGGACACACTCTGTGCACCCCAGGAACTTGTACACAGAATAAAAACTCATGAAAGTAATGTAACAACATTAGACCACATAATAATATAGGGGCTATTGCCCAGTTTGTTAGATTTTCTTCCCTGATAGGTCCGAAGCTGTTTATCACTTCAGAGCCTTAGCCTTATGGCTGGTCCACCCCACCCCCACCCTAGCAAGCCTGATAGTAGAATTGCATGATCCCCAATGAAGCTGTACAGCCTCTGAGAAGACAATGGGTACTCAGTAGGCCTGGATCTCACTGGTACTGGTAAGAAACCATGTAGTCAGTAGAAAATGAATAGGGTCAGAAAGTTGGGGAGCTTCAGGTTGAGTCACAATTTAAATTAGATATTAAAAGATGGAGACTGGGTAAGTTTCATCTAGCATTCCTCCAAGAAGGTATGAAATCTCTGTTATAGTATTTTATATTCGGTAAATAAAGAGACTTTTGAAAAGCAAGTGCCCATTTATATTAAAAAAAAATCTTATGCGCAGGTGATCATGAGCTGCTCTCCATTCCAAGAAAAGCAATTATTTTCTTGTTTGTATGTTATCTTTTGGTTCTTACCTATAGAAATAAAGTTTTTAAATTACACTGCCTTTAAAATTCAGATGTCTCAGAATAATGCTGTTTTCTTTATTAACCTTAGTGGAACATCTCAGAAGTAATTTAGCATTTTACTATTTCCATGTATATCAATTACTAATTAATGCATGACATTTTTATGGTAAACTTAAAAAGAAGCTGGTAGAGTTAAAAATGAAAACTTATGTAATTTCTCTCTAGTACAGTGCCTGTTTGCTACTGTTGTCACATTTGAATTTATTGGAGCATAATGTGTTATTTTTGAAATAAATTTGCCTATTGGTTGTATATTCACAAACACAATAATGCAAACCCTTGCACGCTGCTCACTCTGTACTCTTACATTTGATGCAAAGATCCTGTGAGGTTGCTATGTTTATTTTACCAATTTTACAAAGAAGCTGAAGTTCAGAATTTTGTGTGTGTGTGTGTGTGTATGATCACATAAAGATGTGCATATATTTTGGCTTTCCATGAAGAAGAGTAAAAATCATCCATATAACCCAGTACACAGATCCAGCAGGAGAAGCCAGAAGCCCCGGAAGACTTCCTCCCTGCTTCTTCCCGAGATAACCACTGTTCTGACTTCTAACTACATAGATTAGAATAGCGTTTGTTTTTTTTTTTTCTTTGTGTAAGTAGAATCATTCAGTATTTTTCTTTTGTACGTGGCGTCTTTTACTTTGTGAGGTTTCTCATCTTGTTAGCTGTTGCAGTAGGTCACTTCTACTCTTGACTGTGTAGTATTAACGTTCTGTGGCCTGACATACTTAATTCGTTGTGCTGATGGTGGGCATATGTAATATTTCCAGTTTGGGGCACTATACTGCTGAAAATGCATATTGTTTTGGGTTTTTTTTTAATTGTGATAGTTAAAATTTCTCTCTAACAACTATAGTGTATCAAGTCAGATATTAATTACATCAGATTTTTATTCCTGTTGAAAACGTTTCTTTTTTTGTAAACACTTCATCTTTAATCATTTTTCTAAAGTTGCCTTTCTCAGGGGTAATGGTTATTTTCATTTTTTAGTTTGAATATTCCTAACTTAAGGAGTTTTAAATAATTTTAATGGCCTTTTGTAGTCTGTGAATTGGCCTTTTCACAGACACATACTTTTCTATTGTATTGTCTTATTGTTGATAATATAGCAGTTATTTGGATGTTAATTAAAATATTTGGAATATTATCTCTTATATTTTCTTCTAGAATTTTTATAGTTATGTTTTCATGTCTACTGTCTAACTTACTTGAAATTTGCTCTTATACATGTTAAGAGAGGCTGAACTCTTTTTCCACAGTACATACATTTGTTAAATTATTTTCATTTTTTTCCCCTTTAAGACAGCACTTAAGTATTTTTAAATCCACAGAAAAACTAAGGGAAGAAGAAAACAATATGATGAGAAAAGGCAAGAGCCACTAATGGAAATAAATAACTCTGTCAGTTAAAAACTAGTAGAAATACTTGGCATGCTTTCTAGGAGTAAATGCCCATTGCAAATAATGAGCTCATGAATAGAACCAAATGCTCTGGTATGTATACTTTAGAGCTATTTTGTTATGAAAAACCTTAATCACAGGATTGTAACTGGGACGGCAGTCTTTTGCACTCAATTGCCCGGGGTAAATTTCTCTTGCAGCCGCTCTACACATTGCCAATCAGATTGAAAGAATAAAGAAATTGTTGAACTGGAAGGACTATATAAGAACTTTTTCCTTTGTTGAAAGAAATATTTGGTTGATATACTTTAATGAATATTTCCTTGGGTTAAAATTTTCCAGTTTTTGTTTTAATAGCAATCTACATGGTTAGTAAATGGTGGAATACAGCACACAGGAAAAGAATATTGGCTTTCAAGATCTTAGAAAACCAATTGGGAAGTTTTCTGCTCCAGGACCACTGGGTGGATAGAGAGCATGTTTAATAATAAAGAGAATCAGCTGGGTGCTTTGGGGGAATGGTATGGTTCAAATCAAGAACCATCCATCATAAGCATTTTTGTTTTAATTACAATTGATTTTTATTTATTGAGTATAATTATCATAGTTTGATAAATTCTGGGAATAATCAAAACTTGGAAACTATATAAAGGCTACAATTTACCAAACCATTATAAAATGTATTCTTAATGTAGTCTCAGAGAGTTCTTGATGAGGTCTGCATGTCTATAAGGGCCTGGGCACTGGACCTGGACAATTGTTGTCTCAATGCTTCAGTTTTTCTTGATATAAGACGTAAGATACTTAAGATTTTTCACGTGAATGAATACTTCTTATAACCATTGTGGTGATCAAATTATAAAAACACCTAAAAGTATCCTGTGAAAAAGTAATTGAGCATAAACTATATGATGTTTGAAAATGGAATAAAGTTAAATCCATTTTGAAAGGTATAAAACTTATAGAATGTAACTCATTTACCATGGTTGTTTTATTTCAGAAGTATATATGGTATATTACCTTAATTTTTAAAGGACTTATGAAGGAATTTACATGAAGAGCCACAAAGACTTTTCCAGGTTGATTGTTAAGAGTGAGGTTCTGAGTTTGATCCCCAGCACCACTAAGCAAAAAAATAAACAAATGCTAAAGTAAAATAATCTGGAATAAGAGACTATTTTACTTATTTTATCAATAGGTGAAAATTTGGTTTCAGAACAGAAGGATGAAATGGCGGAATTCCAAAGAAAAGGAAGTGCTTTCCAACAGGTGTATCCCAGAAGTAAGCCTTCAAGAAGATTCCCTCTCACGGTCTGCTCTGAGTTTCACTGCTTCTTGTCCTTCAATATGGGAGGTCTCCAAACAGCGCCCAAGCCCAAGATGGAGGGAAAATCCTCCAGAATCTGCAGAAAGACTAATCCAGGAGAGTTCAAGAGCACTTCCCCCAGAAGAGAATTCACTCCAAGGTGCCTTGTATTTGCGTTCTGAGGAGGAAGCTGGACACAAAGGCATACTTACTGGAGCCATTTGAGTGGAAGCATTTTTTCATATTAATTTAAAAGAGCACTTACCCACTAATGTTTGAACTCTAAAACCAGTTAGCCTGTGCCTCACCAATGCCTAAAACCTAACACTTTCACAATGATTTGTGAACTAATGCTTTAGGAAACCCATACCTATTTTCTATTATTTTGCCCTAGACTCAAGCTTAATATGTAAGTGGGATAGAATCACCCAGGAAATAGGGTGGAACTGAAAAGAATATGAGCAAATATCAGCTCAGTCTCTGCTCTGAGAATATGTATATATGTGTCTGTCTCTCTGTGTGCATATATATGTAAATATTCATTAAAGTACATTAGTAGAACTAGTTTCTCTTTAAATATTGCATTGAGAGCATTCATTTTCTTTTTTATACAGAAAAATAAACCATTGACTATTGATGAATTTTTGAAACTAAAATTTGAACTTTAGTCCAAATCTTCATAGCACAAGAATATATTTTAAAAGATTCTTGACTTTCTGGCTTTTGGTTTCCAACCATCAGTGAATTTTAACAGCTCATCAGTCCCTATGAAGTGAATTAGATACATAAACTGAAGATACATCTTTAAAATGCACCCAACAAGGAAATAGAACTTCTGACTATAAGTATTAGTACTCTTACTTTGTAAGCCTCTGTGCTTTATGAGGCTATCAGTGAGAGAGTTACTTATCTAACTAATAATTATATTTTTATCTTTTCCCTGTAGGAATAGACCAGAGCTTCCAAAAAATAAAATGAGTGCCTTTATGGGTTTGTCAGATAAATAGAGATCATAGCCCACCTAACGATAATTGAGTTCATTAGGTTTCAGATACTGAGTTGGCCAAACAATACATCTTTGCCAAGTAGTTTGAGACCTCTGACCAAGAATAAGGAAAACCAGGGTGTCACAGTTTTTAAAACATTCCCAACTGGACTTTAAAACTCAATACTGATGGAATCTGTGATGATTTCTGTTTGCACCTCTAGTTACAGGCTTGATTTCCCCCTTAGTTGGCATAAACTGTATTTGTTAGCTTATTCTATATATGAACAAACACCATACAGATGTTTCATGTTTCTTGACTACCCTGACATAGTATTTTCATGAAATTACATTTCTGGAAGTGATTTGCCTAGTTAATCTAGAAATTTTAATTCCAAGTCCAAGAAAAAATATGTTTCACTTTGAAGGAAATGATGCAGAAAAAGGAAATGATGTGGTTTTGAATTAAGCTGTCATTGATCTGTGGACAAGAAACATTACCGTGAGTCTGTTATGTGGCATTTTATTACTGAGCAAGCAATGGTGACTTCTAACTTGCTTACCTTCTCAGCTACAGCGTTTGATGATTTAGTGTATAGAAAAGATAATATTTCCAAAGATAGTAGTTTTGAAATCAGGTGGTTTTTTATGGATGAGATGTGAATTGGCATATGTCAGTATCTTTCACATGATCTTAACAGTTACTGTAAAAGCTTGTCTCAGTGCCTCATTGTCAGGAGTGAAGGCAGTTCGTCTAGTGGTTCTCAGACTTTAAAAATCCACACACATTATCATATCATACCTTGCAACAAGCGTTAGGATATGCACTTAGATTTGAACATATACACTCCTTTAATTTTTAAAATATTCATACCACCTACCCCACTTGTATCAATGTACCTACTTCTGTTGCTTTTCAGATAGCAAGATATGAATATGCTTATCAAGGCCACACATGTTCCTTCTAGCCCCCTTTATTTCCCCTCCTGATGCTTCCCTTTAAAAGCTACATATTCCCTGTTGTGTACCATGATCCAGGCATTCTTTGATGGCCAGTGATCACGTCTGCTTTCTTGACCCTAGGCACAATGAAGCTTGTTCTTCTGTGTTCATGACTTTGAGAGACATGACATTTTCAGTCATCTGAAATCACATAAATTATTCTTTCTTTTTTCAACATTTATTGGGCAAAATGTGTGAAACATTGACCTAGCTTTTATGTCAACAAATAGGAAGAGCATGGTTCTTGCCTTCAAGGAGCTTAGAATTTATTCTTCATGCCAGGCAGCTTCTGAAATACTCCATATTGCTGGTGATAGGGTCCATTGAATTTGCAGCAAAAAATAACCTCATATCTTCACAAAATTTCGGTCTCTATTGCAGTGGGAGATTTCTTACGAGCTCCACTATTCAGACACTACAAGCTACTCAACATTGTTGGCTTTCTATGGTGTTCTTGCTCCTGGCCAGTGTTGTCTGAAGAAGAGTCAGGAGCCAGGACAAATCCAAAGAATTCAATGGCTCTCTTTTGTTCACGATGCGTCCTTCTGCTTTTTCTTTCTACCTTTTCAGAAGAAAAAGTAAATAATGCAAGTGAGGACAATTAGGATGATGAGTATTCTTGAATCTATAAGGAAAATATCACAGGATTGCTTTATATCTTTTAAAAGCCATTTCTAAAGTAAGCGCCTGTAATTATGATATACTACTTGTTCCACAAAGATGGTTCCTATGTTCCAGGTCTTACTTGAGCTGCATTATATAATCATTTTTAGTTATGAAGAAACACTTGAAAACACAGCTAAAAAGCAAAATTCAGATGTGATTCTGCCGTCTGGAGGTAGCCAGCTGTCTTAGTCACTTTCCTGTGTCTGGCACACCGTAACCATCACCCACCACTTACAGGAGGAGAGCTTTATTTCAGCTCGGAGTTTTGGAAGTCTCAGTCTGTGTATGTGTGGGAGGTCGAGGGCAAAAATGGCAATAGTGAATGGGCATGGCAGAGGAAACCGCTCATCCTGAGTCAGCTGGAAGCAGGAGGAGAAGGATGAGGCTGAAGACAAGAACATACCCTTCCAGGCCACACCTCCAGTCATCCATCCCTCCATTCCTCATGCCCCACCTTCTAACCACACAGAAAATCATCACATTCCGTGGGTGTGTATAGTGCCCACATGATCCTTTCCAACATAGGAGATTTTTGGGAGATACTTTCAACTTAAACCAGCTTAGGTCTTCTGTGAAAAATTTTAGTGGTTTTCAGTGTGTGTGTATGTAAATATATGTGTCTAAACAAATTTGGCATGTCCATTCTTGATGGTTTCTTTTACCCAACTTTGTGCATAGAATGTATTCCAATGTCATTGTTACTTGAAGTTACTTGTGATGTCTTATGACAAACCAGGGTGACAGAACATAAGAATGATCACGGGATCTTGTACTTTAGAAAAGTAACCTAATGTCCGTTTTGTTTTCTAGCTGAAAAAAATCTCAGCACACAAAACAGTAGAAGTTGAGAAAGGTTTGGGTTTTACTTGCAGTAGTGTTGAGTATCAGAAGTATCAAACACACCAAAGGGAGGATCTCTTCTAAAATGCCACCACAAATCTTATCAAAATATACCCTAACCATTCAGTGACCAAGTGGGTAAATATATGCTTAGATTTCAGTGCATGCCCAACAGAAAACATTATAATTAGAAAGGGTAATATTCTACCTCTCCTCTTTTTTATGGTACTGAGGATTGAACCCAGAACCCTTTCACTGAGCTATATCCACAGCCTATTTTGTTTATTTTGAGATAGAGTCTTGTCAAATTACTTGTTGCCTGAGCTGGATTCAAACTTGTGATTCTCCTGCCTCAGCCTCTTACAGCACAGAGGTTACAGCCTTGTGTCACTGGGCCCAGCTCTACTTCTCTCTAATTGTTTCGCAGTCAAATTAGTACATTATTCAGCTTTTCTGGGAATCTGTGTTGTTTACAAAGCGAGCAGAAACCAGACCCATGGAGATCTGTCATCTGTCACTACTTACGAGGCTGAGATGATGAGGCTCATTCATCCGTTGGGAGCTCTCCCCATTTTATGGATAGTCTTTCAGTTTCTTAAATGATAAAAATTAGGGGGATAGGCTTTTGAGATCAGAACATTCTCAGGTCTAAAGAGACCTAAAAAACTTTTAATATTATTTAAATTCAAAGAATTATGAAATTCTTGATGTTAATTGAAAGCTGAAAATATCGAATTGAATAGGATACAGTTTATTCCATAATGTATATATAATGCTGTTGTTCTGAATTCTCTTTTCAACTCAACATGGTAATTTTCTAGGGTTGCTATAGCAATTACCAAAAATTGGCTTAAAAACAAAAATTTATTGTTTTACAGGGGGAGGCCAAAATATCCAAAATCAAGTGTTAGTAAGATCATGCTTCCTTTGTAATGGATCTAGAAAGATGTCGCCTCCAGCTCTCGGTGGCTTCGTGGAGAGAACTGTATAGCTACAATGTCTATTCCTTTTCAGATGGCCTTTTCCCCTCACATGCTCTCTTGTTTGTCTGCAAAATTTCCCTCTGTCTTTCCCTTATGACAGTGCCGGTCATTGAACTAGAGTCAAATCCAGGATGATTGGGTCTCAAAATCCTTGAAATTTCGTTTATCTGCTAAGGCTTTTTATTCAGTAAGGTCACATGCTTTATAGGCTAGGTTATGACATACCTTTTGGGAGTATTGTGAAATCCGCTAACATTATGTTCTACAATATTGCAAGGATCACAATAAACAAAAGCAAAAAGACTTAGACTCTACATATTCCCTGTAATATAATTGAACTTGTATTTCTTTGACTTAAGCTTTTGTACCCACCAACCAATGCATTATTTTCGAAAATATACGATGCAGGGATATTTTTGTAAAATTGCTTCCATTTTGGGTTTCTTTCTATAGAGGAAAGATTTAAGAAAATGCAATACTAATTTTTTAAAGTCCTCACATGGATTCCAGATGCTGAGCATTTAATCCAAGGTGTTTTCCTTTTTATACAAATATGGTACACATCAAAAAATTGGCATTGTTTAATTTATGACTCACACATGAGCCATTGTGTTTTGTGATGTAGTTATTTTAAGTAATTCATAAACTAAACAATGCTAATATTTTGGACACATCCCATATTTGTGTAACGAGGAAACACCTTCTTGCATTAAATGGCAAACATCTGGGATCCATGTGGGAATTTCTTTGAAATCTTAAATAAAGACAAATTAGCTTGGCATACAACTAGGGTGGCAACAGAGATACAACTAGAGATACAAATAGCAAGTTCACCCAAAGAAGGGGTGAACTTGATATTATATTTTGTTTTAGAAAATGGGGATATTGTTGACAGAGATATCCAATAATTTTTTCATAATACAACTTCTGAGGGAGATACAGAGTGAAGAGCAACATGAGCAGTATCAGGAATCACAAATCAACTCAAGTGTCTTGACTTAGTAGAAGTGAGAATTATTAAGAATTTTCTGGAGGGCAGTTTGCTAACGTAAGTAGGTTGTTAAATGAGGATAACCCTTGACTAGATGCCTCCACATGTTGGAATTTATCATGAAAAATTAATATATTTAAGTGGTCGCTAGTAAAATGTAATTTATTTTTAGGATAGACTTAGGTTCACAGAAAAATTGACTGGAAGATGCAGAGATTTATCATACCCCCTTAACTCCTGTATGCTACCTCCCTGACTATTCGTATCTTGAACCAGAAGGTTATATTTGTCATATATTTGGTTTGGTCTGACAAACCCTTTTTGGCATATCACCAGCACATGACATCCATATTTTAGAAGAGGAGTCACTCTTGATGTCCCTTCCATGGGTTTCGACAAGTGTGCAGAACATACACAATAGTTCCATTGTGCTAAAAACTTCTTTATTTATCACAATAGAGGCCGGTTAAATCAATTTTAATTGTGTAATGATTGTTTAATAATATCTATTAAAATAAGCATGATTTGTTATTATGGAGAAAATAGATTCTAAAATTATATGTTAATAACCTGACTGGCAGTGTGTGTGTGTGTGTGTGTGTGTGTGTGTGTGTGTGTGTGTGTGTGTACAAGTTTAAAAAGAATACCATAAATATATATCCATACTGTGGCTGTCTGAGTAGCAGGATTAAAGATGGTTTTCTTTTCCATGTTTTCTGTTTCCAAACAATTTACTGTAACATATATTACTTTTTAAGTCAGAAAACATATTTCTGGCTTGGGTGTCTCACAGACATTTTACACTCAAGTAATTTCTCTTTTCATCTTAAATCTTTACTAGTATTTCTTTCTTTAAATAACAATATAAGATAACCAGTGGTTGAATTCAGTGACATAGAATCAGATGTAGTTATTCTTCCTCATTTCTCTCATATCTTATTTCATTAATTACTGAGTCTTGTCTATCTGTACCCCTAAATGTCTCTTTGAGCTATTCACTTCTATCCATCCTTACAGCTAAAAATGAATTCCAGATGACTACTCTCTCTTGCCTGTACCTGTTATTTCCTAAAGGCCCTTTGCATTTCTTCTAGTTTCCTTCAATTCTTTCTTCAAGATACAGTAAATGTATCTAGTATGCATATTGGATTGTATTAGGGAGGAAAAAAACAAAAGGTGCTCTGTCTCTCTCTCTCTCTCCCTCTCTCTTTCCTCTGTGTCCATCTGGCTGGCTGGCTCTCTCCTCTCCCCCTCCCACCTATGATTATATTATTTATAGACATTGTGAGAAGTCTTATGATATGCCCTCTGTTGGTTAGAGAACTAGGCAAACCAGTGATGTTATTCAGTCCAAATTGAAACACCTAAGAACAAGACAAGCTGAAAGTGTAACCAATATCAATTAGTTTCTTGAGAGAACTGTCTTCCTAGTTACTGATGGCATCCCCCTCACTGTGTCTTTGCATGGATGTACATATGGAGAGAAAAGAGAGAGGGAGAGAGAGAGGAGGGTCTTCTCTTTATTCCAGACCACTCTTTCTCACTCAAAATGACCTTCTAACTGCCAATTGATGTAGAGACTAAAATATAAGTAATTACTCTAAACTCTGACCTGACCTCTCTGGAATGAGTGCTGCTGGGTTTTTGTACTAGGTGATTCTTTGTTGTGTGGGGCTGTCCTCAGTATTGTTCCATGCTTTGCACCTTTTCCTACTAGCAAAACCTCTGTCACGTCAGTAGTGACAATAAACAATCTTTCCAGGTATTTCTAAATATCTCCAGGGATGGGAAGTAGTTGCCTCATATTTAGAACCTGGAAACATGGGTTTGATTATGGCACTCTCCTGTTTTAATGATTCCTTATTAAATTTATTCAACAACTATATGCTGTGCCAGGTTCTATACTAGACTATAGGAATATAATGGTGAGCAAGTTAAGTGTGAACATTATCCAATCAATGTATTTTCTTTTTCAGTAAGCAGAAAACCTAAGTATAAATTAAAGAATATAAATGAAATAAAATGTGAATGGGGCAAACTTCACTCTGGAGGGTAATATTTCAGTCCCCTCCTGAAGGGATGAGAAGAACTAAAGTATGCAAAAGGTGGTGCGAGGAATATTCCAGATAGAAGAGCCCTCATTGTTCTAGAATCCCATCCATGCTATGTCTGAGAAACTCAGGCAAGACCAATGGGAATAAAGAGGAAGAGTATGTAGAGTTGAGTAGAGGCTGAATTAGGCCCAGCTGTAGAAGGTCAAGGTTTGAATTTTATTCTAAGTCAAGTAAAAGCCAGAGGTAAGAGAGAAAATAATCTGTTTTTAAAAATCACTTCCTGCTCTAGGGAATGGCAATTTGGGAAGATATAAGCAAAAGAGAAAAAGGAAGCCAGTGTGGGAAATGATGGTGGTTTGGGCAAAATTGGTATTACAGATGGACAGAAATAGACTTCCTTGTCTTTTGTGGTACTGGGGATTGAACCCAGGGCTTTTGTATTGAGCTACATCTTCAACATCCCCCATTCCCTTTTAAATATAGAAAGAGTCTTGCTAAGTGTTATGGTTTGGCTCTGGAGCACCCTCCCCGCCCCCCCCCCCCAAATCTCATATATTTGGCTGTATTGGGATACCTGTGAAACCATATGGTGTGGGAGGGGGGGCCTGGCTGGAAGGAGCAGATGCTTGAGGTTTGATTTGGAGGGATTGTGTCAGCTCGTTGAGATTGGGGGTGCAGGACACAGCTTTCAGATAAGTGTCCTTGACCTGTGGGCCAGAAAATGAGGGAGGGGTACCCATTCTAGGTTTGGGGACCCCAGCTGACAGCTGAACTAAATAAAAGGATGAAGAAACATGTTGTAGCTTTTCCTAGGAAAGTCCTTTACTGTGACCCGCGCAATCGTCTCGCCAGCAAGAACGCACGCGGGCACCAGGATCCTTCTGCAGCAAGCGTTTATTACAACAGCGATGAGAGGAAGACCCCAAGCCCCAAAATGGCACGGTTTATATATCCTTTAGGTTACATCTGGGTGGCGTGTTGGTTCTTGATTTGCAGAGGCCAATCAGGCCATATGACGTGTCCGAATGACGTGACTCCGGGGCTGGTCTTTAGCCTAGGCGCATGTGCAGTGGCAATTGTTTACTAATCAGCCGGCCGGATGCTGGCGCCATCTTGTAATGGCGTTTGCAGGCTCTCTACACTTTACTCTGCAGACCTGGCTTCCTTCCTCCTTCACTTAGCTTTCTGTCTGCCATGCCACACCGAGTTTTTCTCCAAGGAGACCTCTGCCATGTGCTTCCACCATAACTGGTTATCCATGAGTGGACTGTGTGAAACTTTCTGAAACTGTTAACTGCAATCTTTTCTCCCTTAATTTGTGAATACTGGGTATTCTGCAAACAAGTAACCTAAGACAGGAATTAGTACCAGAGAAGAAGGGTCTGACCATGTCGTTTGGAAGCCTTTGGAACTGGTTGGCAGTAGGAGTTTTGGAAGGTTTGAAGATGCTGTTTAGTGAAGCCTTAGAATGCTGTAAGCTGAACTTGATAGAATATTTTGATCAGAGCTCAAAAGACCAGAATGCTGATAAAAATGTAAATTGTAAAGGTCAGGCTCAAGAAATTTCAGATGTAAAGAAGTACTTTGTTGGCAATCAGTCTAGAACCCTTGTGTACTGTGCTTTGGCAAAAAAGTATGTTGGCATTTTGCCCTGCCCGAAGACTGCCTGAAAGTGAGATTAAAGGTGGTGTTCCACTTAATCTGGTGGGAGAAATTTCAAAGCTGCCTAATGTGTAGGCTCTCACACGGGTACTACTTGTAGCTTTTAGCCTGCTCTATACTGAAGAGAAAAAAAAAAGACAGAGAAAAAAATATAAAAGGTTTACAGTTTTGCAAGATCCGAAGGAGCTGCAAATGTGAAGCAGAAAAGCACAAGGCTGTTAAAGAATTTAGTGTTAAAAAGAAGTCAAGTCCTTGGAATCAGGATTATAAAAAAGATGCCTTGGAGGGTGGAGGGTTGCCTCAGAAATCCACAAGATCCTACCCTTTACTAAGCAAAGGGTGGGAAGGCAAAAGACTTTGCTGTGGTTAGAGTGCCCTAGGACATCCTACAGGGCCAAGGAAGAAAAGTGCTTGCTAGAGTTCAGCCAGCTAAGAATTTATAAGCCGCAGCAGTGATTGTTCAAGAGGGCCATACTACTGCCCAAGCCACTGGCAGAACTTGGCATCATCCCTGTCATCGTGGTTTTATAGGTATGCAGAATGCAGGAGTTGTGGGGTCATGGATGTTTCTAGAGGAAGACCTTGGGGGCCAGACAGTGTTCCCCAGGCATGAAGTTAGGAAGGTGAATCTGAAGATGCAGTGCAGACCAGGAAATACGGAAATTCCAGAAACATAGATTGTCTGCTGAGGAAGGCCACACCAGCCCAAAGAAGACGTGATAGAGGTCATGGCCAGAGGCAATGCTGTACTGGCAGGGTCACTGAAGCTCTTTGACACACACATCTTACCACACAAGTTCTGGACACCAACTACTGGATTTAACTCTTGCCCTGCTGAGTTTAGAACTTGTTTTGGTCCAGCTACATTCTGTTCTCCAATTCCTTTCTTTTGGAATGGGAATGTTTGCTCTCTGCCATTGTATGTTGGAAACTTAACTTTTCTTTGATTTTTCATAGGGGCTCAAAACTAAGAATCTACACTGAGTCTCAGAGGAGACATTGGACTTTGACTTTTTAGCAGTTCTGCAGCTAGTAAGAATTTGGCAACTGTTAGAGAAGGACTAAGTGCACTTTGCATAAGAAGGTAGACTTGAGATTTTTGGAGGCCGGGATGGAATGTTGTGGTTTAGATTTTGAGTGTCTCCCAAAAGCCTCATGTGTTTGGATATGAAAACATATGTCCCTGGGAGGGGGGGCCTGGCTAGAAGGGGTAGATGCTTGGGGTTTGGCTTGGGGAATTGTGTCACCATGTTGAGACTGGGGAGCCTCCCAGGCAGAGCTTTCAGATGTTTGTTACTGACTTGTGGGCCAGGAAATGAGGAAGGAGCACTCATCCTGGGTTTGGGGGACCCAACCGACAGCTTGAATTAAATAAAAGGAAGGAAGAAGAAATCCCCCCCCCCCTACCCCGGGAATGCCTTTGTCTTACTCTCCAAACATGGACTCCCGCCTCTACTTGGCTTTTTGTCTGCCATGCTGTGAAGAGCATAGACTTCTGCCATGTGCATCCACTGTTGCTGGCCACTCATGAGAGGACTGTGTGAAACCTTCTGAAACTGTTAGTTATAGTAAATCTTTTCTCCCGTAATTTGCAGATGCTGAGCATTCTGCGAATAAATAAGTGAATAAGATACTAACTCATTAAGTTACTAAATATCCCAGGCTGGCTTTGAACTTGTGGAGTACTGAGATTACAGTAGACTTAAGTAGACATATTTGAGATAAGACTTGAAGCTAGAATGAGTAAGATTTTCTGATGAGCTCAAGAAAATTTTGAGGTTTTAGGCTAATCAGTGAAGGGAACAATGAAGGCCTTTCATGAGATGGTGAAGCTGTAAAGAAATATTTGGATTGAGGATTACATTTTCACTCTTAATAGTGGTGAGAAGTGACCCAGGCTTGTGACAGTCTTGCAGTCTCAGCACTCAGGAGACTGAGGCAGGAGGACTGAAAGTTCAAACCCAGTTTGGGCAACTAAGAGACTTAGTGAAACCCTGGCTCAAACTAAAAGAAAGAAAGAAATGGCTGAGATATAGTTCAGGGTGAAGGCCCTGGCTTTGATCCTCAGTATCACACAAGAAAACATTGGAAGTCATCAAAATATAGAAGATATTTATAACTATTGGATGGGATCATTTTAGGAATAGTGTGCACAGAAAAGAGAAGAGGACCATACAGTGACAATACTGAAAAACAGCTTGCAAAACAGATAGCAAGAGTCAGAATAAGTTGCTAACGAGTTAAAAAGAATAAGAATATATTGTCTCATTATCGTCAAGAGATTATTTCCAGAAAGAAAAGATTAACTTTCTATTGTAGTGCTGCTAGGATATAGGATGAGGACAGATAAAAGTTCTTTAAATTTGGTACTGGGAGCGTATTAATTACTGATATAAGTAGTCTTGGCTGGAATGGGAGGGATTGAAAAGACTAGAATAAGTTGAAAGAGAAAAAACAGGATGGTGCTGAGTATAGAGAAACTTTGAAGCAGTTTTTCTGTGGTGGGGAGTGAGGAGACAGGGTGGAACTTGAAAAAGGTTTATGCAGAGATGTGAGAGTCTCTCTTTTTTTTAAGTTGGAGCTAGTGGAGAATACTAGGACAGTGGTGGGATGATTTAGTTGGGAGGGTTTGATGACGAAGTAGGAAGGGGAGAGGAGGAGCCAGGCTTGGTGACCGCAAGAGGGAGTAGATAAAAGCTGCATGTGGAGGAAGATCCAGCTCTTCCTTCACGGACTTGTACAGGACAGTGCAGGTGCAATTATGAGTCCCCCCTCTTGCAGCTGCTCAGTGGAGTGTGCGCAGAGCCACCAGCCGAGAGTGAAGGTGAAGGCTGAGGAAGGGCCGGAGGGGTTGTCGGTTAGAGAAAGGACATAAAATGAAAGGGCACCGAGACATGAGTCTACTAGAGAAAGGGAGTTGGGCGTCTGGGTCTTACTACCATTTGTGATGACAATGCCATGCGTGTCACAATTCATGTACATATATGTTGATTGAGTCAGGCTGTGGATAGGGTGGAGGGGAATGAAACCAATATGAGCAAAGTGGAGTCCTTAACTTCATCCAAACTAGGGCGCTGACAGTCCTTAGACTTTCTGAGGCAGTCTGGCAACCGCGAGATCTCACAGAAAGGCTATTGAAGAAACAGCTGTGCTTATCGAGGGGAAAGGTGAAGAACACAG
The DNA here is from genome assembly GCA_004027205.1 of Ctenodactylus gundi. Taxonomy (NCBI): domain Eukaryota; kingdom Metazoa; phylum Chordata; class Mammalia; order Rodentia; family Ctenodactylidae; genus Ctenodactylus; species Ctenodactylus gundi. The sequence goes on from PVKB01000613.1 coordinate 222,316, forward strand.
CACTGCCTGACGCGAAGAAATAGCAGTGAGTTTCATTTTTAGCTGAAATCTGGGGAAATCCAAAAGGCCAGACTCACATCCTTACCTTTGGGCCCAATGAATAGGTGACTATGTGTCTTGTTCTGCACACTAAGGCAATTAATCTTGACATGTTTGAGAATTTGATGACATATATAGACTCGTTCTCTATCTCCATGGTTCACCATAGACATTTGTAATGCCAGGAAACATTTTTGTAGTCACAGTTGAGTCTGTGCTGTAGCATGTATTCTCTTCTGCACCTGGGTCTGGTTAGTTAGAGCTTGCAGTCTTCTGGTCCTCAGGTTGTGTTCAGGAGGAGTTGTCCTAGGTAATGGCCTGCAGTGGATTTTCATAGGTAGAGGCCAGGGAGCATGCTGAACATTTTACACTGCACAGGACGGCCATCCACACACAATAAGGAATCATCCACCCCCAAACTTCAGTATTGCCGAGGCGAAGATATGCTGGTACAGATGAAGTGATATCTGTACGATGGATAAAACTTTGAAATCAATTTCTGTGATTTTTAAGAACCTCCTGAGACCCATTTTTACTCATTTGATCTCAGATCAAAAAGTTCCTGATGAAAGGCTCCATCCAATCCTGATTTAGGGTGAAAGATTTTGCTGAACTATAATTCAAGCAACTGAATTAAATTTTAGAAGAATATAAAAAAGAGTTTAATGGTTTAAATTCTTTGAAAATAGTACATGTTTCACAACAACTTTCCACTTCAGGTTCAGGTCAATGTATATTTTCAGCTAAACATGATAACAGATGTTTTCTGATTCACATAGTAATACAACAGGATCCTATTTTGGATGAGTCTTTGATGTTAGCAAAGTTTCAGTGAGTATTGAAAGGGGTCTTTTAATTTTTAAAGGTAGAAAGTCATATTTTTCCATATTTTTTCCATTGGGACATTTATTAACACAGGTTCGAATCATGTTCATATATCCAATCCTATTATTTTGGTGGCAAATGTTCTCTTCTTTATTTTAACAAGCTTATTCAATATGCAAATGTTTGGAGAACAACTTAAGGATGGTTAAATGGATCTTTGGTCTGTGAAATTGCTAATAAAACAAAATTGTAGCTGTTGCATCATTAAAGCAGCTAAACACCCCAGGAAATAGGGTAGGGTACTTAGATGCACAAGTGTGCTAAGACCTTCATAAATGTATCACTCTTTTTAAATTAAAAAAACTTTCTTCTGCAGTCTGGAAATCATTAAAAAGCTGATGATAGTTAGCCTGCACATATGTGAAAAGGCACATTTTACCCATCATTCACTAGTGTGCTCTGACTTCACAAATGTTTCATTAAATACTATTTACTATTTGTTGTTCTGGGATTAAAAAGCAGATGGCTTCCAAGTCATTAAGCAATCTTTTTAATGCCATTGAACAATGTAACTGTCTTTCCTTATACTTCCAACTTTGGTTTGTATGTTTTTCATTAAACACAAGGTGAACTATTGTGTTCTTTTTTCTCTCTGAACTTAGAGTCCTAGAAATTATGGTTATGATTGCCAGTGAAATATTCATTAATGACTATATTAGTGTTGGTGAAGCGAGAATGGAGTGCTGAGACAATTGTTTGGATTTTTATTCATTCAGTTATTTATTCAACAAATATTAACAGCTTTGAAATAGGAATTTGTGTAATAGAAATGAATTAAACACAGACCATCTCCGTACTAAGTCAATAATTTGGGATAGGAGATAGGCCATTCATTCTACAAATACTTGTGGAAGTTTTATGCTGCAGGCACAATTCTAGTCCCTAGAGTTTTATCAGTAGAAAAAAAAAGGTGTCAGAATCTCTGCCTTCAAGCTCACATTGAGTGAAGAAAGCATTGGGAGCTTTTGGCAGGAAATAATGAGGCCATTTATTCTTGCACAAGAACCAGATGAGCAGTGGTGCTAAGGGCAAACCCTTTGTTTGTTGAGTATCTGGCACATGCCGATCACTGTGATGTGATAATTTGTTCTCAATACCCACTGTAGGTCACACATTTCAATTTTTACAAATTAGTGGCCTGAAATTTAAAGAGGCTAGGCAGTTCTTTCAGCCTTTTGCTGCGACATGAATATTTCTACTCACTGACTTCAGCATTTGAATTTACTTCAGGAGCTCAGAAACCTCCTTTTTTGAGTATTTTTTATTTATTTTTGCTAAATTCAGTACAACTGTAAATTCATCACCATATAACACAGATTTAAAGGAAGACATGACATTTCTATATGAAACAGCTCAAATGTTATTAAACATTACTGAATGCATAAAATAGGTAAGATATTTAATTCTGTGGGTTTGTGACACATTTTGAAAAACCAACTTTAAATCAATTAACATAATGAAAGAGTTAAGGCCATAAACTATGTGTATTATTGATTGATTTTGAAGAGAATTTTATCTTTAGATCAGAATGCCTATAATTTATAATGTGCATTTAAAACAGCTACCAAAACAGTTCGAGCAGTACTTTAAGAAACTTAGTAAGCAGGACTGAATTAGGATGAGTAGCCAGGAGGAGTACAAAAACTATAGCAACCTCACTTCCTCTTATGGTTTTCATCCTCAGGATCTTTAAGAAAGTTATCTGATTACTTATGACACAAGGTTTGTCTTCTATATGTTGATACCTGAGTGCATTTGATTTCATGTTTTGCTTTATAGTCACTTGCAGATATGTCTGAGATTTTTTTCTTTTTGAAAGTCTATAGAAAAATTATCAGTGATCTAGTCTGCCTGGTGTCCCTCGTCCTATCTGTTGACAAGTCTTATCTATTTCTGAAGAGAACCATTCTATATGGTGTGAGCATCAGTGAATCTATCTCCTATTTGCGGAAAAAGACACACACACATCCCAGGTCTGTCTCATGACTCAGAGCACTGCAATCCTCCGCTCTAGCATTTGGTTCAGTAAGAGTTCCCTGGTAATTGTCTGCCAGAACTAATGGAAAAGCTGCTCGCTGGGAGCTGGGTATGGGAGACTGCTGCTACTATTTATGGCCAGAAGAGCCAGCTGTCCAAGCATGAGAGCCATTCCTGTGGGTGCAGATCCTGCTACACCTGAAGCTAGACACCTACGAATTTTTTTATTTATTAAAGCTAATGAAGTTTCTATTTCACTGAAGGTACGAATTTTTATCACTAGCAATGAAAAGAGTCCTGACTAATAGAAGCAATCATGACACTGACTTCCATCAGTCATTGTGCTTTGATCACAAAATACTAAGTTGTAGAGTCCAAAACTTTTTAAATTTAAATAACTAGAAGCACAGAGACAAAAACTTCAAAAATACTTATGCTTGGGGACCCTCAGTGGAGACCATCTCTCAATCTCTCCTTGAGAGCTTTACTTTCTTAATAAACCCTTTCTTGCTGTGAATCTTCGGTGTGAGCTCCCACTGATTATTCTTAATCGTATTGAGAGTTCCTGAACCCAGACATCAGGCAACACCAGCAGTAGCATTTTTGGGGCTTGTCATCCAGGGTTTGGAAGACTGCTGATAAGGTCAGTATACCCAGTCTAAACAGGTGGCAGTGACCAAAAGTGTGATGACTGGATTCACTCTCCATAACCCTGTCATCTTGGAGTACCCCCTCTCCCCCCTGCTGTGGCTTAGCTGTGGTCTAACCTCCTGGGCTGGGCCCCAGGTTTGAATGGTAGGTGAGGAAGGGGCTGCTAATATCTGGGCTTTGAGTTTTACATTTAACTAAGTGACAGAACTGAGGGACCCCCTGGGCTTCTGCCTATGGGTTTATAGTAGCCTGCCTTTTGCTAACAGAAGACCAGAGAACCCAGCAGGAATGGGAGATTTTGCCCCAGATAGCAGTGGCAGACTGCTTCATTGACCTCCCGGCCGAACTTCTCTCCCTGGGGACTATCATGTTGGTCGCCTAGGTGCCCCGACCATGCGCTGCTCTTACTGTTCCCCTCTATGGGATTGCTTTGCTTCTTCACCAGCTTCCTCCAGTGGTGGATGGACCCATTGGCCTGATTTTGCTTGACACCTCCTTTTCCACCAGCTTTCTCCATTAGTGTGGATTTCACCTAAAGGATTACAAAAAGGAATGATGGGCATGTTGCTTAGCATCCCAGCTTCTCCTTTACATGTGACACTCTCAGAGGCGCAACTGATATTCTCTATAGAGATTGGCTTGGGATATCCCTAGAGCTTATTTGTGGCTGCTCAGCAATCAGACCTAGATGGCTGTAGGCCCCTGTGGACACTCTCATCACTCTCATTGCAAAAACTTCTCAAACTCTTCTTCCAGGATTTCAATGAGTTTTAGAGACATTTAACAATTGCATGTCATAGATAGGGACTAGAGACCTCTCTCTGGCAGCCCCATTTGCCTATCCATGGGTAAGGCAAGGTCAGCCCCAACAACAGGGACATGAGATGCGCTGATGTCTAGATTCTAGTCCTTTCCAAAATTCTGAGACCTAGAGACTAAAAGGATGCTCTTGAAGCACAGACAAAATGTCTAGTTGGGAAAGCCCTCTAGAGGATCCTTGTTCTTAGATAGGAAGGTCACAGTCTCAGATTTCCCACTTGCTTGCCTGTTAAAAGAAAGAAATTGGGTCTCTCAATTTTAACACCATGCATTAGAGATTTTGAGATGGCTATAGGCTCCTGGGGACTCTCTGGTCACTCTCACTGCAAAAACTTCTTGAAGCCTTCTTCCAGAATTTCAAATGGTATTTAGAGACATTTCAAAATTGGATGTCAGATAGGAAATAGGTACTAGGGACCTTTTCCTATGCCTGGGTTAGGAAATGTGGTACATGAGGAGCACTGGTGTCTAGATTCTTGTCCTTTCCAAGATTCTGAGATTTCGAGATGAGGAGACATCCTCTAGACGATCCTTGTTCTAACAGACGGGAAGAGATGGGAAGGTCACAGTCCTCGATTCCACCTTGCTTACCTTTGGCCTTCTTGTTAAAACATTGGAAGAAACTGGGTCTCTCAACTTTAATACCATGTTACAATTAGGTCTCTTTTGCAAAGGAGAGGGGAAAAATATACTGAATCGCCTTATGTGCAATTGTTTTTTTGAGCTTCGAAACCATGATGACTGAATTAGGGAATGTTGCTAGACCCACCTTCCATCACTATGTTAAAAAAAAATGCCCATTCCCCTACTTCCCCTGCGGAAGGCTCAGCCACTGGGAAGGGCGGAAATGTTAAGGAATCACCAGAGCCTCCCCCAGCTCCTCCAGTTCCTTCCATATATTCCATGCTTCCCCCAACCATGTCCAGTTCCCCTCCAAGTTACTACAACCCTGCACCCTCTGTAAAACTGAGTCCACCCCAGCCTCCATCTTGCCACTTCGCTCTACAATTATGAGTGAGGGAAGGGTGGATGGCCTCTTTGCTTTAAAGGAGTTTGGGGAAGTAAAATAGGAATTAGGTGATTTTACTGAAGACCCTAATAAGTACATTAGAGCTTTTGAGCGCATATGCTCCCTATATGACCTTTCCTGCAGAGATACAAGCCTCATTCTCTTTGAGACTCTATAGCTCCATGTGAAACAGAGAATTCAGGATGCAGGAGTCCAAGTGGAAAATGCTGTTTCCTGGCTTATTATGATGCTAATCATGAGGAAAATAAGCATGTGCCCCAGGGCCCAGCTGAACACTCTGAGAGGGGAATGGATGAGAAATCATTACATTGTTGCATAAAGGAAGGGTTAAAGTGGTCCAAGCTTAAACCCCTCAACTATAGAATGGTCACTCATGTATCCACAAGGATCAGGAGCCTCTGTCTGTTTTCCTCCAGTGATTAACAGAAGCCATGGCTAAATATGTTACTGTAGAGCCCACTTCCATTGCTGGACCAGTCCTCCTTAGAGACAAGTTCATCTCTCAGTAAGCACCTGTATACCTGTAAGAGACTTCAAAAATTACTGGGAGAATCTCTCCCTCCTGCATTGGATACACTTTTGAGGGAGACAGAGAAAGTCTTTTACAACTGGCACCAAGTGGCAGAACAAAGGAAGGATTGTAGGCACTGAGAAATGGTGGCAGCCTTGTGAGGGGTATCCTGCCTGAATGGAGGGGCACCATGGGAAAAGCCTACCAGTTTCCTGTGCAA